>JAPZDV010000005.1:3067335-3080845 GCA_029814665.1 Acanthurus lineatus
CCTTACACAGGCAGTAAGCCTCGGGGATGTAGCGGGGATACCTGCTCGGGTCGTACGAGATCCTTAAAAAATGAGATGAACAAATGCATTTTACTCTTAAAGGATCTGTGAGATTCAATCAGAGTTATATTCTACACGTTGATTGCTACCCTACATGCTCCTTTAGTAATCTATGCGATCCTTACGGGGCAAACACACTAAGTATTATTGTTGTACTGTTGGATTTTCACCTTTCTTCCTATCTCCAGATGTTGTTTCTGGTATAAGTGTCGAGCACAACTGTCTAGAGTTCAAGACATTTTGATAAAGTTCTCATTCAGAAAGCGCATTTGCGTTTAAACTCAGCACTGTGCCAGTAACTCTGCTGGTCAACATTTAAGCACACACGAAGCACGACACTAAATTACACAGAACACAGTAATTATTAACGCCAAGTCTATGTATCCACAGCTTAACAAGTTTAGGAAACATTTTCATGTCAAAATATCATGTTTAGAGCATAAATTGCAACACAACAAGTATGAAAGACAAATACTTTACAGACCAGACATGAGAACGGATCACAGCGCAAACTGCTTTAAAACTGAACATGCTGTTCCCTTTCCCTTCCACCTGCTCTCACCGGTAAGCCCAGGGGGAGATGCTCAGCAGGTTGACCGGGAGGCGGGTCTTCCTGTCGCTCAGGGACCGTGCGGTGGTCGGGCAGGTCAGGTTGAGCTTGTCCCGCGGCTCCAGCTGCAGGGCGTGGTGGAAAGCGCTCATCACTCCCACAGAGAGACGCCCGAACATCTGCTCCAGGATCTCCTCCGGCAGGTCCACGCAAGACCGGGTCCTCGTGGCCTTTTTTCGTACCCGGACCGCCTCGCCTTGCCAGCACAGTAGCAGCAGCACCACCAGGTGCAGCAGCAGCAGGACGCGGATCCGATGCGGCATCACTGTGCGCACCAGGGTACGGTGATGTGCCAAAATGTGGATCCACTGAAAAAGGATTGTGTGCGCGCGGTGTTATCGCTAGTCTTTCTTAAAAGATTAACATTAGAAGATCAAACCACAAACGACCCTCGTAAACGACACAACTTCTCCCTTCAACAGGTTACTCTCCTCTGATATAATGAGGTAAAATGTTGGAAGCGTTGGTGAGTCAGCGGCAGGCAAACAGTCCGCAGTCCTGGCTTGAAAATCGAAGCGCAGGCGCGCCGCCAGAGACACTGCGGAAACATTTTGGCACAACACGTGCACTGTGTCGCCAGGAGTAATAATTACCTTAGAATAAGAAATGATTATAGAGTACAGAGTTTAACGCTTGTGGGTTCCCGTTCAAGACGAGAAAAATGCCACCAATAGTGTTCCCTTGTTGCTTTTCTCCACTGATGTGTGTGTGCGTAAAATCCGATGGGAGCGTTTGTACGCGCAGGAACACTACGATCCACTACTGACGAGTCCAAATAAAGTAGAGACAGATACAGTCCCGTCGTAAAACCTCCAGCCCTGTTAATAAAAGAGGCCAGCGTTCATGGGAGCAGATCCCGACCGGAGTGGGAAGTCCAGACTTTTGGCTCCGCTGCTGCATTTTAGCTCCACACCAGAGTCCATTTCACTTTAAGATAAACCGGCTCCAGATTTTATACAAACTCTCATGCACGTTCTGGTTTCGCAAATAAACTGTGTTGCCACTGTCAAACGTTTACAAATAGTTTGATAAGACTGCAAAGAGCTCGTTTTTGTGGCTTTTTCTTTCTGTCAAAGAGCGGAATTTCCCTCTGTCACTTGGAATGACGTGAGCCGGGAATCTATGCCATTAAGATTTATGTGAGGCAAAAGCTTTTCATTATATTATCCATTTAAAGCCACTCGAAGCTTAATTCAACACAGTTTACCCTCCGCTGAAGCCAGAAAACTTCTCTCTGATAACTCAGACTTTCTGTGAGCTTTCTACCAGAGGAACTTTCACAATCAAAGGAGTGTTTACATGCACTCAATATATAAGATATATTAGTCTAAAAATTTATAGAATGCATACATATTTTCTCTTTTAATCATATAAAGAACAAAGAAATGAAACAAAGAACAATAAATATTGCACTACAAATAAACAGTATAAAATGTGTAGAGTAACAAAACAGGACACGAAATGGACGGATTCCATACATTTTTCATGTTAATGGATTTTCCAGAGGGTTCCCAGTGCTGTCAAAAGTATTAGACCAGTGATTTGTTTTTCATTGTTTTGGCTCTGTGTCCCAACACTGGGTTTAAAATGAAAAGGTAGCAGAGAGGTTCAAATGCAGCCCTTTAGCTCTGAAGGTGTTTGATGGCGTTCATATTCGTGTTAGGTGAACATTAAAGAACCTGCAGCACATTTACCTCGAGGAGGGAACAGGATGTCCAAAAAGTATGTTAATAATTTATATAAATGTAAGCATTCAATATAAAGTGAAGCTTCAGCTTTGACATCACTGTGATTCACCGGTATCAAATTCACTGAGCTGGAGCGCAGAGCCAAAACAAAACTGTCCAAATAGTTTCATTCTGCACTGGGACCAGCTGCTTGTAGAGTTTTTTTTACATTTGTTTCATGTATATAGACACCCCTCTGTAAAAAAACATATATATGAATATTTACCTTTATGAAATCATTTGTAGGCCAAAGTTTCTCAGTTGAAAGATGACAGACCTGACATCACTCTGAATCCTCGATGATGCCCATTAAAAATCATCTTTACCCTGTAACATTTATGTTTTTTTGCTTAGAAGCTGCGTTTAAAATGGTCTCTTGGTAAAACTTTGTGCTCTTGCCCTTCAAAGGCGACAAAAGAGCAAATGTTCCAACAATGCAGTGAAGGTTCAGGGGGGGAAGCAGCTACTCCGGCAGTAGGTCGTCACCCAGCTCTTCATCTGCAAAGTCATCATCCTCCACACGTTTCTTTGCTCCCGTCTTTGGTCTCTCCATCTGAGGCCCCAGTGGGTCCACATAAGATGCATCTGCACATGAGAGGAGAAAATGTTTAACTCGTTATGATTTTACTGATCCCTAAATTAAAGAGTATTTTTATAAATACTATCTGCCTGTAAGACTTTTTGTGTATCAAAGCTTCATTACTTTAAATATGGATGTTGCTGAAAAAGGCATCAATTTCTAAAGCCCTGATGCTCCTGTACTGACTTCAACCAGGCAGGACAGGAGATGAGACACTTAAGATCAGTGTCATTAATTCAGTATCTTGTTTTACATCAAACATCACAAGGGTTCATGATAAAAAAAAATAGACAAGTGAGTGAAAAATATTAAAATCTGAATAAAACTCGCTCATCTACCATTATTTCTAAGAGTGTTGTTGGTTAACTTCTTAAGGGAAATACTTCTTGGTATGGGAAATATTTCAGTAAATAAAACTCTGCCTTTTAGTGGTTTGACATGGCAGCAAGAGTTGCAGACTCAGCATGAAACTGTTTGGATTATGTGTTTATCTACTGTGTGAAAATATGTGATTGGGGGTGCTCGAGGTGGCGATGGTCCTCAAGGACACAAAGAGTTGAAAGATGATAAGAGTCCTCGAGACAGTTCCTGTCATGTAACTGATTACAGAGGAGAAGAGTGAGACGGAGGAAAAAATGAGGCTTTCTCACCTATTTCTTTAGGGCTGCTGGCCTCATAGGGCTCATTGGAACCAGGAAGTGACTTCATCTTGGCGCTCAGTCGCTCCCCTTTGGTACTGTTGCTGCTGTGGCTGCTATCTGCACAAAACAGACAAACAGACCCAACACATACTTGGATTATTAGCAAAAGAAATGATCTACAACCATTTGAACGCATTGGTTACAATCAAAATTTCAGAGGGTTTCAACGTCTCAGCACAGATGTGCTGCGAGAAGAGAAGAGAAGCTTCATGGCATCTTTAACAATTTTAGACCCAACAAGAAAAAGTCAAAACTTCTCATATTCGAAAAAGTCAACATGGTGGAGATGTGAGATATCCTTGTTTTTGTAAGCAGTAAGATGAGCTTGTTAAGTGTTTCCTAACCCTTTTTTGTTGCCTGAAGCATTTGCACAGTGATTTTAAACATTTGTCAACACATTTAGATAAATAAAAGTTGTTGCAATCATTTTCAAAACAAGGCAAAGTTAACCTTTAATTACTGGTGTTTGGGCTTTCTGTTTTCAGTAAATCTGGCCAAGTTTACTTTCATACTTTCACACTGATTGTTTCAACCTTTCATCCAGTCTCATGGAGGTTTTGGTTTGTGGAAGCTGTGCAGTTTGCTTATTGTAGCTGGAAGTTAATTGATAAAAGTAGGCTATAGTATGCTACTGAGCAGTCCCACACCCACAGATTTAAATTTCCCCTTTTCTCTAAAACACAAGTATGAGCACACCTGGTTAATCGCCAGCTCAGCAATCACAAGATACTATCCAAAATGAAATAGTATGGCTTCCTCCTACAGATTCCTTAAACAAGATGCTAAAAAACAGCACCTTAATCATCTCAGACAGAGCTGGTAGTCTTCACAAGATGTAATGTAAAGTGTGTGTGTGAGTGTGTGTGTTCCAGGTTAACATAGTAGTCTACTGAGCTGAAGGACAGACGTGACTACAGACAGCAGCAGCCCACATCTGGCTGCCAGCTAGCCTTGGAAACTGACAAGAGCAAAGGCAGAAAGCTGAAAAACAGGAAGAAGGAGGCCAGATATTCTACCTTCCCTCACAGTCCCAAACATCTTACACCGCACAGGCCGCACACACTGCTGGCAAACTGGAAACCTCTGCTGGAAAATTGACATTTTTCCCTCCTGTTTTTTTTCTTTTCTTGGCGTTTCTCTTATATTACACAACCGGGAGACACAGAAAGAGGGATGGCCCGACAGGTTGGAAGCCAGACTTCAAATTAATTGTTTGTAACAGTTTCCACCATTTCAGTTGCAAAGGTTTTTTTTTTCTTTCAAAGCAGGAACTGTCATAATATTTCTGTGAGGGCTTGATAGAGGCAATCAATCTAAATGAGTTAAATTTCTGGCTTCTGCAAGTCATTTTCCCAACAAAATTTATTTGGAAAGATACTTGAAACGCTGTCATGTAAGATCATAAAAGGGTAAAATATAAAGACTAACAGCTGTTTCATGATATCAATATCGCAACTCCAGCTGAAATTTGTTTACAAAGGTATTATAACTGAATTGGAAAGAGTGAACAGGCACAAAAACGTTTTGAAAAATCAGAAGAGAATTAAGTTGAAAACACATGCGAAAGGCTCATAATACATCGGGCTCCTCTCTTTGTGACAGAGGTTTTACCAGCTTCACATCAAAAAATGACGCAGGTTTGAATGTGTGCAAAACAAACTCTCAACACTGACTCACACACACATTTACAGTGCTGAAAAAACAGAGTTTACAGGAAAGAGAGAAAACTCTCAGGTGCACTCAAGGTTCTCTCAAATATCTCAAAGAGGTTCGGGTGACCGCTCCCTCCTCCTCGGTGCAAACACCCACTGCAGCCCAACATCACAGTTTCCTGTCAGCCAAGATTTCTGGACCAGTTTCAGGTGTTTTGACTGAAACACTAAGATTAAGTTTCTAAAATTGAGTTTTTACCAAGGAAAACTGTTCTCACTGCTTACTTCTGCCGTGAACAATGCTTAAAACTTCATTTCGATTGTAAAAGTAAAGGATTTGAATTAAAAATGATTGTGCTGGTGCAGTGCTCCAATAAAACAATACAAATGTTAACACACTGCTATAAAGCCAGTGAAACAGTGTGTGTTTGTTCAGTTTTCTATTAAAATGAAGCTCATTAAAAGAAGGAATGAATATTCTATGAATAAAGTTTGCATTCCTATATCTGTAAAAAAAGGCCATGAGTTGAATGCAGGGGGGTCATGTGATCATGTGATTATTACCAGAGGGGCTGATCATGACTACAGATGGGTTGAGTGCAGTTAATCACATAATGCCTAAATCTTAGTTTTTGAATGTAGTTGGTGTTTGTGCAAATGAATGTTAAACTGCAATGACAATTTCAATGACAGTGACATAAACAAGTAAATGGAAACCAACATCATTTCATGTGTTTTGTGTGTGTGTGTGTCATTGTGGTGTGTATGTTAACTGTAGAAAGAGATTATTTATAATTGAATTAACACGACAGCTTGTCTTCAAAGATACCAGATGTGGTTGTAAAGTACGAAGAAAACTCTGATTCCTTCTTTCTTTCTTCTCTACAGTTTAAGTTGTGGATTTATCACCAATGTTTATTACACTGTCTTTTGACGTAGTGATACAATATATTCCTGTAATGACATTGGGCCCCACCATTAATGTCCTGGTGGACAGAAGTACGGACCTACAAACCTACTGGTTTCATTTGATCCATCTGGTGTGAGATTGTTACATACCTCTCCCTGAGTCCAACAGTGGACTGAGTTGTTTAGTTTCAGGTTGAGTTACTGGACAGCAAAGAGGAAGCAGAGTGAGAATACAGATGAAGCCAGAAGAGCCAAGGAAAAGACCATCAGAAAGGCATAAAAAAAAAGAAAAATTACAGAGTTGGACTGAGAGGAACTGCACACAGATAAATGACAAAATATAAAGAGCACGAAGAGAAGCATTTACACGAGTGCGTATGTGAGAATTATTTTGTCAGCATTTAATAACCTGAGTTCTCTCATCTGCTTTAACATCCATTTCTGACATGCAAGGAGAAAGTAAGAAGAGCGTTTGGGGTTTAGTTAATAAACTTAAATGGTAGAGCCAGTATTCAACAGTACACTGAATCAAGCATTTTGGACGATGCTGAAAAGCTTCTTTTTAAACATATCAGGCAGTTACAGTTCTGGCTGTGTGAAAAAAATCTAATCTAATTCTATAATCTAATTTGCCAGGACACGGGGGAGTAACCAAAGTCTTGGCAGAGAGGAGGAGCAGGCACATTAACAGGTGCCTGACATATATATTTAACTACACTACAGGACGTTGAGCTGCACAAGACAGCAAAAGCTGGGCCTTGTTACAGTTTTTGGCAACTGTGTAGTTGGTCTGGAGCGCATTTAAAACCTGCTGAGGAGCCAGCTTTCCAGTGTCGGAGCCAGTCTAGAGTACGTGTCTGTATTTGTTGTGGATCTGTAGTGAAGGAGTGCTAAAACTGTCAAACTTTGTCTCCACCTGTGTCTGCTGTGGCCTTTGGTTCTTAGTATTTACAGGTCACCTAAACTGTCTCATCATTACAAAGAGGTGAGGGTACATTGGCACTGATTAGATGAGATGTTACAGCGACATCGGTTCTCTTTATGGACTCAAAAATAATCAGATTTGTAACAAAATATGTCTGTGGTCAGGAGTCAGTGTGGTGTATGGATGTATACCCATGATGTCGGCCTTCTTAGGAGAGGTGAGGACAGATGAGGAGACGCCTGTTGCCCAGCAGCATGTGTGAGCAACAGATAAAGGATAGAAGGAAGTGATGATAAAACAAGAACAAAAACAGACTGAAAATGAGGATGAGGATGAGGATGAGGATGAGGATGAGCTAAACAGTACTGACTATACATGCTGGTTCTAATTAAAACCGCCTGCACATGAATAAATGACTTTACACTAAATGCTGGGCATGTTTCAGTACCACAGCTGATAGGATCATTTGTCTCAGTGCTGTTAAACAGAAGTTTTCCTGTAGCTTACAACAGAGTCTCAAAGAGAAACCAAATCACTTTTAGTACATCACATTACTTTAAACCTTTGAGCTATGAACACATATAAAACTGTACTGAAAAGAGGTACTGAGATTTAAGCGCAGCCCAACCCGTTATGAAAACACATGCTCTCACGCTGGTGAGGAGTCAGCAGACAGTAAGATTTGCAAAATCCCAAACATTTCCAGACCTGCACACACTGACTCACCAGCGCTGCCGGCACTGCCCTCCCTGCCTTCTCTGCGACCTCTGGCACTGCCCTCCCGTCCAGACTTTACCCTCTGCAGGAGGAGAGAAGAGAGAAGAGATGGGGAGCAATAATTAAATTGCAGACAAGGTAAAAAGCATTAAACAGAATTCTATGATAACAAAACATATAATTTAATAAAATAAGAAATTTAATAAAATTTGAAAATATATATTTTTAATTTTAATTTAAAAAATATTAAATTATTCTTAAAGAAATTTAAAGAACATTTAATAAAACTTGCCCTGCAAATTAAAGAGCAGAGAAAACCATGTAGAACTGCTGTATTCAGGTGATATTTACTGAGTTGTCTTTGCTTTTCACTTCTCTCTTTATTCATCTCTTCACATAAGTTAGTGGCATTGGTGCAAAAGTAATTTTGAAAGTAATAAATCCAACAAGAAGCTGAGCGGAAACATTTAAAAATTCAACATGAATATAGCAAAAGAATATGAATGTCAGATGTAACAAGTACTTTACTGATAGTTTGAGTAAAATAAATTAAAAGGGAAGCCCTTCGCAGAAGAAGAACTGCAATGGAATTTAGTCGCCAAGATCTAGACAAAGTTTTTAAAAATAATAAAACAAGGACATTGGAATTTCCGTAGTAAAATAAGGCATTTTAACATTAACACCACTTCTCATCCAGCAGGGATTTAATCTTCTGGTTCTAACCTTTCTGTCATTAATCACAGTCGGTGTTTAGTAACTGTAGTAGGATTGGCTGATTTATAACATTCAGTTTGGATCATTTTGGGATTACAGAGTCAACCCTCTGGCTCTGTCGGACTCAGTGGGATGTTGCTCTGCTCCAACAGCATCTCTGGGCTGATTCAAGAGCAGCTGCTAGTGATTTAAAAAAAGTCTTGCTCCTCATCGACTCCTGGCTCTGATGCTTATCTTCACAGGACCAAGGCACACAACTATGTTAATCTGAATCTCACTCTCTTAAAAACTCATCTGACCCCAGACCCCAGAGTTTTGGGTGTGAAGTGTGGAAGTCATAACCTATGGTTTTATTGCATCCTTCAAGATAACAATTGAGCTACAGAATTCATTTTATTTATGGGATATATGAGACTTTTGTGTGATTTATTTAACAATTAAGTTGGAGATGAATCGGATGGGATGGGACAGAACATTCCTGTGATCTTGGAATTCAAAGAGGAATTCCACATATACTACACATCAGTGTTTGTTTTTAGGTCTTGGGAAAACCTACTAGATATGTAAAAAAGTTGCACAAATCCTTGTGTGCCTCTAGAGGGAGCTGTGTGGACTGATAAAATTTTCAAATAACGATACCTGAGTCATTGTAAAATGGGACTACAAGTTTGAAAAAGTAGTTTTTAAGTAATTAGTAATAAAGCTGTCCACTAATGTTATTATAAGAGCGAAGTGTTTTTTTAGTTTAGTTTGGTTTATATCATAGATCAAAAAGAGCAGAAAAAACAATTCAACACAAATTGCTAACTTTTTACAGTTCTTTTTAGGGACCAAAATGACAAAAAATGACAAGATGTTGAAGTCTTTTCCAGCAGGTTTTGTAGAATCATATTTAGGTTTTACTAATTAACTTAACAAGTGTCTAAACCAACTAGATACAGCACACAGTGCTTGCCAATCTACAGACATGCATATGTCTCTAGTTATCGTAGGTTCAAGATGATGAGTACAAAGCCGGCTTCATTTTCACCGTCAGAGAACAGAGCTATAATCATCCTGACTGACTATGAACAAACCACTTATCTAATTTATTCAGATGCCTCAGGTGACACTAAACAATCCCAAAAACCGCATGTAGCATCAGAAATGCAAACAACTCTGCAAACCCAACAACTGTTTTAAATGACCCTGCGTTAGTGTCAGCCAGCTGTAAAGCACATGTTCTCCTCTGAGCACCCTTTTTTATTCGTGGAAAATCAACAGACGAGAAAAAACAGCTGGGTTTTTTTCATGCATTTCTGGAGCAGCGCAGTGACCACTGTGTTTTCAATCAGCATGCTTTGTCTGGGGACAGACGACAGGACGCCAACACATCAATGAGGAAATGATGATAAATGAAAGCTAATAAAAAGGTCCTTGATGTATGACTGCAGAACAAGCAGCATAATGTGAAGATAAATCAGATGTATTACCCGACTAAAATAATTCAAATTTAAAGTGTTTCACGTAACATATTAAAATATTAATAACCTGTATCTTTTAATGCATTTGGAACTCTAAGGTAATTTTTTTTATTTGATCCCCATCTCTGATCTATTCGGCCCCCACTGCTGCCTTGTGCCATACCCACAGATCTACTGTCAATCAAGCACCGTTGGCTTGTTTTCTGTGACATCTTCTTCATTAGAGTTTCTGCTCATGAAGTTTGAGATTTATTTCTGCGTTTTCTGTAGACTTGTAGGTCTATTCAGTAATGATTACAATTTAGGTTTCTGCAAACTATCCATCTCTTCTTCTGTAAGTTTTAAACAACTAACAAGAGCATTTTGTTTGCCATTTTTTTTACCAAGATTTATCTGTCACACACCAAGTGATAACAACTGTAAAAGCTCCTATGAACTGTGAACCACAGCGACTGGTGACAGAACAGACAAACAGAAGCATTCACACAAGCTGTAAAAGTGTAACAGCCAAGAGAGACACACCTGCTCTCTGATCTCCTTCATCTTCTCCACCTTCTTCAGTTTGTTGGCGTAGTCTTGAACTTCCTTCAGTCCCATGTCTGTGCACAGCCTCACTAAGAATCGCAGGCCTGGACAAACACACACACACACAGCGTTTGTATTTTCTGATAAATGGCTCATCTGCTGTTGGTCAGGAAATCTGTAACAAGTTGTGTAACAAACTGGATGAATTACATTCCACATTTTCTGGAAACTTGCAGTGAATGTCTTTATAGGTTTCCAGGGCTTTCTGGTAGTTTCCTGTAGAGAAAAAAGCAAAGAGTCTACATTCACACTTTAAATTAACTCATTGCTAGTTCATCCACCAAAACACAGACCGAGTCGACGGTTCTGAAACTGCAGTTTATCACATACAGTGTATCTTTCCTCCTAACAGTCAAAGAATCAGCTAAATTTTGTTGGTTTTAAATAAATCTTCACTGAATATACGACCAAACATTGCTGCCACTGGATCATGGACATGACAAGGTTTGGGAGCTCCAAAGTAAAGTGAATCTAATCTTTTATAATCTGGCTCAGAATATGTGATAACATGTTATGGTACTTTGCCATGAAAGAAGAGAATCAGTCTCACCACTTCTCCTGTAGCAGCTTGCCACCATTAGCTGCCACTTCACTTGTGTCGGTCTGAGAAACACAGCAGAAAGAAATCCTGTCAGTGTCAACGTACAACCCTGATCTTCAATAAGCTGTTTTAGTTTTTTTTTTTTTAAGAGAAAAGAAAGAGTTTGGGTAAAATTCAATTCTGAATTCTGCTGGAAGACAAAGAAAAAAAACAAATCATTAGTCATTTCTTTTTTAATAGAAAAACTACTTCCAGATGAGAACAGACCTTGTGGTTGATGGAAGAAGACAAACGCCACAATCAAAGCAACATAAAATATGACTTGAATCTCTTAATCATCTCTGAAAATTGTAAAAATAACATAATTTTACAGATATTTCTCAACCTAATACATGATGAGATTTGACTTAACCAAAACAATAGTCATATTTTTTTTAATCTGAGCTGCTGGTTTCTTAAATCATCAGCAATTTAACACAAATAAACATATGACTTCTTCTTTCTAATAGTAATAACTTTTAATGTACTATAACTAATTGTTACTTACTGTATGAGTGTGGCTCTTTCAAAGTACTGAATGGCCTTCTCACAGAACTGCGTCTCAATGTAGTAAGCTCCAAGCCACTCAATCACGTCGATGTTGGAGGGGAAGTACCTGAAGGACTGGGTGGGAACAACCAATCAGAGCACTTATAGGTAACTAACCCTGAGATGTTTAAATAATCAAAGAAATATTGTATTAATCAATCAGTGCTTAGACAGAAGAAAATAAATTGTGCCTCTCTTACCTCATAGTAGTAGTGAAAAGCCTGAGACTTGTCCCCCTCACCATCATGCAGCTCTCCCAGTTTGGCCAGTATATGGGGGTCAGTGGGAGTTACACTGATGACCTGCATCAGCCACTCGATTGCCTGTTGTGGATCTTCCAGCAGCTCATAGATGAAGCCACTGAGTCAAGGACCAACAGATGCTCACATGGGAATGGATGGAGATACAGTTTTGAAACTCCAAATGAACTTGTCAGCAGTTTTAACACATGACACACAAACAAAACGCAATCACAAACACATTATCAAATCACACTTTCTCTCCATAGGATACAGGTTTGCCAGCTGGTACATGACTTGGGCACTGTTCCTCAGAATGGCATGGAGCTTCAGGAAGCAGTCAAGAGCTTCCTCCAGACGATTCAGTCTCTTGTAGGTTAAACCTGGGACGAGAAGACAGGAGTCAAAAACTGTCTGTCAACTTGACATTGACCGTTTGACCAGTTTAATCAATACCTGCAGATATTCCCCTGAACAGGGTTACACATCAGGTTTAGGTGAACTAGGTCTAGTTTAAATCTTAATATGAGCTGCGACTAGTTTTGCAGCGACTCACCATCAGACAAGTAACAGCTCAGGGTTTAAACTGACTTAGCAGGTGCCAGTGCAAAAGGCAAATAGATAAATGAGAGGTTTAAGTGCAATCTTACCTTAATGTTCCTTGAAACATTTCTAGATGATCCTTACATTATATGAGGAAACATTAATGTGTCTCACTGAGCATCCATGATAGCAATGAATGAATAAACCCTCACACCATGTGTCAAGACACTATATCAACCTTTGCTGTATCCATGACTGCACCATGAGATAGAGATGGATGTTACCCAGGTTGTAGAGGGCTTCAGTACAGGAGGAATCATTCCTCAGAGCTTCTTTGTAGAACTCAGCAGCCTTCTCATAGTCTTGCCGGATGAACACGGTGTTGCCTTTGTTGATCAGTGCTGCCGGGTTGTAGCGATCAGCATTCATGGCGAGGTCAGCGTATCGGTCAGACTGGTCATAGTCCTTCTCCTGTAATAGGTGACAGTTTAGAGAGAAATACATACTCGTAGCTGCCTGGTACAGAGAATGAGGGCTGCAGTCCAGTCATCCTTACAAATGGAAAGCTTATCTCTAAAGTCATCATCCATTGTGCTGTAGAGACTTCTAGTACTTAAACAATCTCATGGAAAGATATTTCATCTAAATTAGATATTAAGCTTCAAAAGGAAATCCAACCCCATCTCTTTTCTTAATATGCATATTATCTGACAGTCTTTTGATTAGTCAATGAGAGGAAATTACCAGGAAGTAAAGGAAAGAGAGGTTGGTGGCTGCAGCACTCTTCACTCTGCTGTCCTTCTTCTCAAATGTCTTCAGAATTTCCACAGCCTGATAACACATAAAAAACAGCTGTCAAGCTTAATGTTCTACAGTAACACAGCAGTAAGTATGAGATGATTTCCCCAATGTGTAACACATGGTGCACATGAACAATATATTTAAACGCTTTAAAT
>JAPZDV010000005.1:3090628-3110290 GCA_029814665.1 Acanthurus lineatus
GTGTAAGAAACAAAGAGTGGACTGCTGGAAATTACAAAAAGAGACTGTCAAAGCATGCAACAGGAAGTGGTCAGGATTTGCTTTATCAAATTTATTTGCGATAACACCACAGCAATGAGCATAGAACAAAAAGACAAAGACCAAAAAAATAGCAGGCTAACTGTCAAATACAGTTTTTTTTAAATCAATTGTTTGTGAGATTTTGTTTTTTCTGTAATGAATGTTAATCAAAAATATCTCGTGTGTGTTGGTTTCAGTGGGCTGATAGGCCGCTCCTGGGCTATGGTTTTTATAAGTGGAGGCTACACTGTGAAGATCTATGACAACCAACAAGGACAGGCTGCCAAGGCCATCACAGAGATTAGGTAAGCCCTACTGCACACAATACTGTAGTCTTTGTCCAATATAAACCATATTGTTATCTATTGTCAATTAATGTAATATTCCATTCTTATTACAAAGTTATAGACACAATCCCAGCTTTACTCTGCATTCAGATTACATCCTCCTGTCAGTCTAATCACGAGGTTTCTTCCTATCATGGAGAGCTTCAGCTTGGTTGCTGATGTTGTCGTTAGCCCATAAAGCTCGAGAAGACATATAGATAAATAAAAACTTATTCACCCTCTTACCCAAAGAGCACTGGTTTAATGCCTTTTGCAGGGAAAATGTTTGAAAATACATAGACAATAACCTATACCAATAAAACAGAGGTGAAGTCTATTTTCTGCTTGATGCTCAGAGCGCCTCAACGATATAGACTATCGGAAGTAACCATATCATTGTATTTGTGAAATGGTATGAAAGGGTTTCTAGTTTTTAAGTTTTTTTGTCTTTTGAGCATTTTTTGATTGTACCATCTTCTCCAGATGTTACTATACTATCACATCACCAACACCAGGGTGTTTACATTCTCATGGAGTTTTAGTCAACAGGGCTGCACAACATAAAGAGAACATTAACAAGACAAACAGACTGTCTTCCATGTAACGATGACTCTGAAGGGTCCTTCCAAAATATGACCTGTTCTTCCTTCCAGCGCTGACAAAGACACATGGACATTGCATGATCGCTGACTTCCTCTTACTATAGGAACACATGGGCAAACACATGCTTCAGCCTAAAAACTCTTCACAGTCCAGTCATCGCTAGTTAAACATTACTCCTGAATGACAAAGGACTTTTGGTGAAAAATACTTTTAGAAACAGTTTTAGAAAAGTTCATCTAAAATTAAGAAGATCTGCAGCCCTTAAAACTATAAGGTCTTAAACTGTATACCAGAGTCTCATTAATAAAACTTTAATTTATCGTGTAAGCAGCTTATCTTCTGCTGTTGCTTCTGGTGTTTACACTGTAACTGTTCGAAGTTTGGGAGATTCAGTTGCACATATGAGCATTAGAGGGTGTCACTGCATTGGTCTGTCAGTCCCACATTATGTCTGATTTCTTGCTTAACAAGCTCAAGGGACTGTCCTTTATCTTTTTCCTTTTTTGAAAAATACATAATTAACTTAATGTCACCTTTTTTTAACAACTTTGTTCATACATGCTTGTTGCTGATTAATCTAATGCAGTATCTTTTTAATAATAGCTGCTACTATGCTACCACAAGTGGTAGCTATTTCACAGCATTTTTTACATTATCTGGAAAACCGGTTTTACAGCATTTTGGCATCTTCCCACAAATTTCTCATAAAAATCTGCCCTGGAGGTTTCTGGCTCAATTCTCAATCTGTTTGGTCTCATTTAATGATTCCAATTTGCTGTATCAATATTTTGATATGTCAAATGTCACCCAAGACAATTGAACTTTTACAGTTTGTTTTGTTAATGCACTTTGTGTCGGATCAGGAAGCAGCTTCTGGAGCTGGAGGAAGCCCACATGCTCAGAGGGGAGCTGACCGCCACGCAGCAGCTTGCCCTGCTCAGCAGTTACGATGACATGGCTCAGGCACTGGAGGGAGCCTTCTTTGTCCAGGTGACACACTAGACTACTCCCAGCAACAGCACATGTCATTCTGTCTGTTTGTGTTTGCTAAATCAAGGGGAGCTACAGGTAGTTTGGTTTTTGCTTCCTCTCTTCTTCTTCATGTGGTCACATTTTAGTAAACTGGGGAACATGGTGCGTCTCACCACTACAGTGTTGGTATTTTCAAATATTTGTAGTGTGTCACTCAGTGGTCCATTTATTGGTTAATTAATGTATCACAAGCATTTAGTCATATGCCATTAATTTCAATTTTAGAGTGGTTACATCAACTTAACTACAGTTTGTTCTGGTATTTTCAGAATGACACTTTATTCCTCAAGGGGGCGCAACAGCATTGCTTAATCTTTGTCCCATCCTGTGTGATATCTCGGATACCACTGATAATATTTTAACTAACCATATCATTTATCAAACAGCTGAGTTTTGCCATTTTGAAATGTCAAGACCGACTTCCCCGAAAGTGGTAACTATTTTGTGTGTTTCACTCTTCTCACTTTGATATGTATTACCTTGCTTGTCATACCCCAAAGATGAATGACTTGATGTCATGTACATAATGAAAGTTCACTGCTCAATCTGTCATGCACCAATTTTATAAACAGTTCAATATGAAAGAGGAAAACACTTTTAAAGTGATTACCTCTGTTATCTAAACTAACAAACCAAAGAAGAGCTCTTCTTTAAAAAAAGGGTCAGGAAAAAAGTTGTCATGACAGGAGTTGCCCGCTGTTAAGATCATTACATGACATTTAAACACCAAGTCACTCATCCTGTCTTTGTTTAGTCAAGAGCACAAAAAGAGACTCAACAATGGACACTTTCTTATCTCAACAAAGTTATTCATAACACAGTCACCTCAAACAAAACTGAAGGTTTGCTTTTAAAGCCAAGAAAATGTCTTGCATGGTCCCCTGACTGTGTAAGAGCAGACAATGGTGCTTTCAGCAAAGTATTAGTGATTGGAACACAGAGGGATGGGTAGAGCCCAAATAAATCAATACTCATCCTAACAAAGAACAAAAGAGGAATTATTTGACACAGGGAAATACCAGCTGGAGAAAAGTTAAGTTTTCCTGCTCACATAGTCAGCCTCAAATTTCCTGATAACAGGATGCCATCTGATGTAAGTTTCACTCTGTTATTGATTGCAACATCTCTACAGGAGTAGAGGAAGTACAGGAGTTTGTCTCACTCAGATTGGACACAGAAAATAATGGTAACTCATGATTGATGACCATACTAGCCTGCTAACTGCATGGCCTCATAGTTGGTGCAGCAGAACCGCACATGACAGAAATGACACGCCATTCAGTTGTGTCAATGCTGTCGATGTGTTCCCAGGCAGTTGTTTTTCATTCCTGATGCAGTGCTTAAAATCAAATAAATCTATCATGGTGGAGGTGGGAAGATATGATCTGCTACAAATCAACTTTATGAAAGAAAGTGGTACAATAATCATAAAAGTACAGTTTTAGCAACAATTTTTTTGCCTTGTTGTGGCAGAGACATATTTACGTGCTCATGTGTCATAACTCTATAAGTTAATAGGCATCATCGTCATCATTATGCATTCCTTCAACAGGTATGTCACTTGCGCAGCCAGTTTTTGCAGTTCTACATACTCGTTGAATGCTATTAAAAGTGCCTACAGAAGGACACTGCACCACTGCTTTTGGCAACCACTCCTTTCTAACGCAACAAGGGCATAGAAAACATCAAAACAAAACCCAGACAAAAACTGGTTGGATCCACTTTGAACAATTAAGAAACAACTTGACTTCAGCACAGATGTCATAATACATTCTCAATTTACAGTGACAACAAGATGGTAGTTTGTAGTTTGTACTTATTTTGACACAAACCAAGAAATAAAAAGATAAGGGTTTGAATATTTTTTTTTATCTTAGTAAACTTTAAATATTAATGATTAATGGTGAAGTGTACATTTCTCACTGACTTTATCCCTACTAATAATTTTAGTTTGATTCATCAGACGACAATCTCAGAATCAAACTAGAAGCAGTTAAGTGTTTCTATTAAAAAAACTATTCTGCATAACATTTAAGTTGTTTTTAAATCACAAGAAAAGTTTTAAAAGTAATAGCAAGAACAAAATGAACTGGTTGCTATAAAAAACTTGGTCTGAAATATATTTACCCATTGTGTTAAAATGATTTGATTGGCAATAGTACATTTCTTTCATTAACCCCAAGATTGATTTTGCGTGCATATGTGTGTGTGCATGCGTGCATCAATATGTGGGCACACTTTCCATGTATGCACGTGTTTGCACGTGTTTTCCAGGAGTGTGTGTTTGAGCAGCTGGAGGTGAAGCAGAGCGTCTTCCAGGAAATAGAACGTCTTGTGGAAAAAGACGTCATCCTGAGCAGCTCCACCTCCTGTCTGGTGCCAAGCAACGTCTTCTCCAAAGTACAGAACCGGAGTCGCTGCCTCGTCTCTCACCCGGTTAGTGCCAGTCTAGTCCTTTTACCCAGGAAAGTTTCTTTCAGATGGTTTATTTACACTACAGGTGGTGTAAAGGAATTTTAGGCAGATAACATACATTTGGAAGAGTCAGCTCAGTTGATTCTCCTCTCATGTATTTACAGCTACTTTGTTCTAGTCTGACTCACCAGATAAAGACTAAATATAAACCAGCCTTTGGGTGACTATTTCAGTTGGCATTCTTCTTCTTTTGTATACTATTTTTGTTCACTTTCTCTTGGTGACACTCTGAGTGCATCCTGGACTTAGCTCTGCCCAAGAAGATGGGATTTGTTAAAAGAAATACAAAAGCTAAGTGTGCAGTCAGACCTTTCTCAGTACTCATACAGCGCTGTGGTTAGTGTCTTCTGCTTCACCTTACTTCATAGAAGATGATAAAGATAAACCTCCTAGTCTCTGGATGAGCCATCAACTAGCTCTCTCCACCCTCAATTTACATTTTAACAATTGTAAATTGTTTCCCTGTGACCCTAAAAACTGAGCAGTAACATAAACACAGTGCCTCAACACAATTACAGTGATAATTTTTATTAACTTATAATAATTTTTAACGTATATGGAAGGAAATAATAAATGTGCAAATCTTCCATCTTTGTCAGACCTGGAGACGTTAATACTTGCATGATAACAGTGCTAAGAACTTTACTCTTGGATGGGTTGTCAGCAGTGTTTAACAGTAGGCTGTCAGACAGTTTTAATGACAAAAAAATTACAAGGGGACTTTCAAATTCTTTTCTGTCATTCAGAAAGCTTTCTGGCACTCAGTGTTAAACTATCATCATGGCCCATCTAATGAAATTAAACTGACAGGTTCAAAGAAGGCTCACTGCCAAAAGGGAGTAGTTGTCACGTTACAAGTTCCCTTCTTATCGACACACTTTACATTTTCACATGAGAGAGTTTGTTCTATCACAAAAAAAAATCTGTTGTTTCAGTTTTAGCACAGTTGATGACCCAGTCAGATAATGTTAATGCTGAGGTTTTGTTTAGCAGTGCCCTGATATGTTGGGCCCAAAGATATTGACACTGCAACCTCATTATTTTATTTATTAAAAAGGTATTAAAGATTTAAGTTCTTTACATCCAGAACTTTTATTAAGATTTTCAAAAAAAGCTGTTGTCATATTTTTTTTGTCAAAAAAGAGACCCTTACTTTGCAAGTACATATTTGTTTTTTAATTCAGGCTCTGACTGAACTTGAAGCTTACCAGGCTCCAAGTCTTTCATTTATTTAGTTTATACTGTCTTTTCTTTATCTCCTCTACTCTCTTTGGGTTCATGAAGTACAGTGCAGGGAGCATTCAATAGCTGAGAGACTGAATCCATTTTTAATGTTAATTAAGAATTTGAGTCTTATTGTTAGGAATAAAGCTTTGAACTGCGAGGCACTGCACTGATAACTTCAATATGTAATTTACAAATACATCATATAACTCAAATTGAGAACAAAACAAATTGTATGCAGAAGTCTTAAGTAATATGTTTCAAATGTAAGTTGAAAAAAAAAAATTTCAAAATGGCCCAAAACATGAAAGCACTATGATTTTTGGTTTTATGCTTTTATGATAATAGGGTAACATTTAAGTGAGTAATGGAGCATTAAATGATGTAATAAAATGTAACTACAGATTAATTTAGACATGATTTAAACTGGGGAACTGAACCATAATGTAGTAAGGTGTCTAATGTACTGGAACTGTACTTGAAAATGACTTATAATAGAAAAATAAATGCAGGCACCCCAATGATGTACTAGCTTTCAAGATTTCTACAAACGTTGAAATATCCCCTTGGCACAGATCATTTGTATTGATGCAGTAGCCTCTGTATGCAGTGTGACTTTTCTTGTGCTTTCCAGGTAAACCCACCCTACTATGTCAAACTGGTGGAGCTGGTACCTCACCCAGAGACAACAGGGACCGTTATGAACACCACCCACGACTTAATGACCAAGGTAAAGATCCATGATCACATAATCCTGGGCTGTCAACTACCAGTGTGTTAAAAAATGTCAGAAAGATGTGAAAAATGAGTAAAATGAAGTTGATTAAGGATGGCCGCAACTGGAGTATTACTGCAAACCTTCTAAGAAAGTCCATTTGTTTTTTAATTTGCATTCTAGGTTTGTTAATGTAATGAAATTGTGAGTGAATCCAGTCACAGGTCAGCCAAATCCAGGATAAGCATTTCACCAAGGTAGAACACATTGTAAAAAACCTGTAAACCTGTAAAACCTGTAAAAAAAATATAACAGCAACAAATACTTGACTGGGGAGGATTAAATATTCCAAGCAAGTCTTAAATCCTTTCAGTCTCTAAATTTCATAACATGAGTAAAATTAATAGAACCCAGTGACTTTTTTGGGGGAAGCAAATCAAATTTAAATAACTTGGTTTCCCGAAGTTGAATGTAATGTAAAAAACATCAATGTTCGATTCATTTTCTGAAATATACATAATTACATGTGTTGTCTTTTAAGAACTATTTCCATTCTTGACATGACATGAATGATTTCTCTTGATTCAGGTTGGCCAGGCACCTGTCTGTCTGAAGAAAGAGATCGATGGCTTTGCTCTCAACAGAGTGCAGGCTGCCATTATTGCAGAGTCTTGGAGGCTGGTTCAGGTCAGTGTCTGGGTGCTTTCTTGGTCGTGGTCTTGTTTGTGTCATTTAGAGTCGGTTAAGTTTGTCTCAGTGTTAGCCCAGGCTTTTATCAAAAGGGAGTCGACACACACAAATGTTTCAGCCAAAATTAAGAAAATATTATCTTATGCCCCATGTCCTGTTTGTAGAGACCACCAAATAAGGATAGAGGTCTTTAGACTCTTCAAGATATGTGCATTGATGCATCTCACTTTCTTTGCATGATTTGAAATTAAAAAGTTTACGACATTCATTCACAAATAGATAAATGTGAAAGAATCTAACAGTCTCATTTTTGCGCGAGAATAACAAAGATAAAGGAAGGCTGTAATTGGCATTTTTAGCATTATATCTCCAGCTGTTGAGAGCAACCTCTCCGCAAAGTTAGATCCAAGGAAAAGCCATTGTTGTACCAGATGCTGAGTGGGCGCAGATTGTTTTTGAACTGAAACAGACTGAGCGCAGAGTTATTTTCTTCATGTCACAGTTGGTTAAGTTGTTTAATGCTGCAGTGTGTACTTGTCAGCAGGTCTTGTTTGATACTGTTGATGGCTGCCCCACTCTGTTGACATTACTCTCTGAGTGACGACATAGAAAGTATTCACTATACACTTTACAAGATTTTCATCTTGTTTATGTAATTATTTAAACATTTAATCAAAACATGCTTGCAGCCGCTTTCCTCTGTGAAGATGAAAATGTTGAGAGTCAGAACATAAACCTAGCATTTGCATGTTGTAGACTTTTTTGGGTGCTACACTGAACACAGATGAGTTTCAAAACAGTTTTTGTGTCATTACAATGTTGTTAGGGTCAGATACTAGGTCCTTAAGAAGGTCCTCATCACATGAGATGCATAGGAATGCACGTGTTTGTTTTTATTTCTGGACACTCTTTAGTGTAAGTGAGAGATTGTGGTGCTGATAGTTTTGTAATGCAAACTCCTTTTCAGCTCAGATCTACTATAATCTTCTTTCAAAAAGGGACAGAATGACAGAAGATGAGTTCTTGTCTCTGATGGCACGCAGTGTGATCATTCATGATGACATGTTTTCATGACCACTTGTGGAAGACATGCATAGAATGATAATAAGAATGATGGGTGTGTTGACAATTCATACCTGAACTGAAGTCACCCAAAAACAGTAGTTTCATTGTGATTCAGGCTTTAAATATTACCAACATCAGAGTGATCTCAAATGACCCTATTTAATCAATAATTTGATGGCCGATGTTTCGGCAAAGAATTCATAAACATTTGCACTCAAAAGTTGATGACAACTACCCTCTTTTTTGTTATCTCTTTTTCACATCTCTGCTTGTTCTTTTGTATTTTATTTAACTTATGATACCACTGAAAATATTTAAAAACGATACTTCAAACAGCAGAATATTTAATTAATTGAATCGAATTGATAACTCAAGAGGCTCCTGTAGTGATTTATCATTTTCAAATCAGTGCGGAAGAGGCCAAGATATGCTGGCTTTTAATCAATAATGGCAATCAAGTTAAAAAAAAACCTAGTTCCTACATTTACCCAAAGTATTTAAATTAACTGTCCCTGTTTGATAAACACTTAAATCTTTCAAATGAATTAACACGGGTTGTAATGCAGACCTCTGTTGTAAATTCGTAGTCTCTAAAACCAAACTAATGACATCATCAGGGATATTTTCATGCATGACACAATTGTTTTCACTCAGGTTCTTGGCTTTATAAACTGACCTTGATGTGTAACAACAAATCTGACAAATCTGTAATCAAAGGGACAAAACTCAGATCAAAAGGCTGAAGATAAACAAATAACCTAAATGAATGCCAATATTTTTTAATGGCAACAATGCTTTTGTCAGAGTAGGTGTTGCTGGTGGATATGTGACTTTGGGATAAATCTATGATTGGGTGTTTCTGCCAAACAAAAACTTCTTTGTACTTACTGTTGACTAGCTACACGTACATACACACACATATTGCCATCTGGTTTCCATCTCAGACAACCATCCATCAAAATTAACAGACAACTACAACAATTACATCTCCACTTTGAAGGGTAAAGGAAGCACCAGCGGATCTCCATCACATGCCTTTATGCACCTTTTTTCACAAATTCTTTTCACCTGTGTTTTTCATAATGTTATGCGTTTCTTTTTTAACTTATCTGTCTTACCCTAAGTTGTTGTAGTTGTTTTTTATTGCTTCTACTGCAGAGTCAGTGACCTCTTGGGAATAAATAAAGGTCTTGAACTTAAACACACACACACGCATCCTTGTACACCAGCTGCACACATTGCCACTTTTAGCATGTCTTCGGCAAGCGCCTCTTTGGCTGCAGCCAGCAGCACACCAACAAGCGCAACGAATGCATCAGACTAAACTGCCCCATCCAGCCAATCAGAAGAAAGTCTTCACACAGGCTGCAAATGTAAAAATCTTTATACGCCTTCCTCCCATTAAAAGAAAATACTTTGCCCTCCCCAATGCTCAAAATGAAATCAAAATGCCCCCTTTTCGGTCACCCCGACCCTCCCCAAACTAAATATCAACAGTCCCTGATACAGACACAGTAAATTGATAACATAATAAAAATAGAATAACCAAGATTCATTATAATATCAACATTTTGTGCCATAATACATGCAAAGACATAATGATACACTTAAAATTGAAAAAATAATATTTTACAGAAAATTACATTTTAATTCACAGCTTACAGCAGCAAGGGTTTCTCATAACTTGATGACCTTGATGACAAACTCCGGACATGTATTTTAAGTTACTCATGTGACCACACTTAAAGGATTTTTTGCACACGAGAAAGAATTATCTACACTGCTTTTGAAGGATGAATGCATGAAGGGAAATTTCTTCCACTGTACAGTTCTACATACTAGTAGTTGACTTTCAACTGATTCACATCAGTTTACGAAAATGTCAAATGTCAAGGCAAAACTGAAGAGCATTTTTTCCACAAACTATAATCCAGTTTCACCAAAAGGAGCCGTAAGGAGTGCCGTAAAGTGTAAGGCTTGGTTATGTACCTCCAAAAGTAATGTAGTGCAGTAACTGGGGATCAAGGGGAAGAGTGACTGTCTAATTGGTGGTTGTCATTAGATCTGCTTTTCTAATAGCATTTCTTTTTCTATATTTTATCGTGAAAATTAGAAAATGGAAGCCGCACAAACTTAATAGAAGATTGAATAGAAGACCATGGGCTATGTCAACAGATTTTAAATCAAAGTAGGTGGTGATTTTGGTGTTGTCAGCTAGAGGAATGCACACAAACTGTCAAAACAGGCCTATCAACTGGTTTAGCTGTGTTACTGCATCCTTAGAGTAACTCTGCATTTCTATAGCCTGTGCATCCTCAAAGGTAATTACAATCCTGGGGTCATTAGCCAAATTCTTGATGTTAAGGCATCCTCCAATAAAAGTCCAAGACACACTCAAGGAATGATTAATTAGAAATGACAGACGAACCCTCAGGGGATGGTGCAGTAGTCCGCAGAAGCCTGTGTCTGCATGACATTCATATCTTGGCTAAAGTTCTCACCAGTGTCTCAGAAAGATTGGTAAACATGCAGCTAGGTCATTGTTTTTCAACCAGTGTGTTTCGCAGCTCACCAGTGTGTGTCGTTTTTATAACTATTATATGAATTTTCAAGACATATGCCATTGTTAAATTGCTTTGTCAGCTCAGGTTCATTATAGATCCTAACTCTGAGGCTAGCTGGCACTTAACCTAAGTGGCCTTCCTTACTTGTTGCATTAACCCAGGTCTCTGTTTCTCCTCCTCAAATGTCTTTGCAGGTAAACGCCATCAGCTCTCCTCATGAGCAGCAGTTGATTGTCCACAGTTTAGGCTTACCCCAGCTTAGTAAACCATAAACGTGTTATAAATCACCATTTCCAAAAACTTCTCAGACTTAAAATGTAGCATTTTTAGCCTTTTTTTAAACTCCAAAGGAGAAACAAGCTAAAGCTGAACAAAGTTAGCAACTGGAGCAACAATACAGATAAACCAGATGTCACAAAACACTAAATGTTTTTCATTCAAACCAGGATGTTTCAAAGAGTGTCGACCACCATGCCCTAGCAGCTGGAAACTAATTACAAAATTCCAATCACGCAAAGCCAAAACAGTATTATATAACCAGCCCAAAGAATAAAGTAGACCAAGCTTAGCACAGCCAAAATACAGGTCACACAAGGACGTTGCCCTACTGCAGAATTCTGGCACACAACCTAAACCTAATACTAACCTACCGCAAACACCATGCCATCTAAATTGTTACTAGCATAACCAGCCAACAGCCTACATGCTAACTACAGACAACTAGAAACAGAGCACTTATAATGTTACGCCACAGGACACAAAAACTAAAAAACTTTAAACATATGCTATGGTCATATCTTGAAATTGAACCAATTATTATGAATGTTATCATTGTGAACATGTTAGCATTTTACTCAAAGCACCACTGAGCCAAAATATGACCTTTCTGAGCCACTAGCATGGCCTTAAACAGACATAACAAGATTAGGTGTCTATTTTGTTATTTAAATGCAGGTGTGTGAGTTTAAACATCAAAAACTGCAACAGACAGGTGTTTTGAATTATGCTTTGATTACCTATTTTAGCTTCATAACTGTCCCTTGATACACCCTTTTTACTGCTGACATTCTGACTACTCAGAGCATTTTGACTTGTCAGGGTAAAAGCATTTGTATTTCCTTAAAAATCCACATGCTCTGCTTGAAACAAGAATGTTTATTTTTTAAATAGCACTCAGTATAGATAATTAATCGCATATTTTTAATTAAGATTTTTGTTGGTTGCATAGCATTTGATAACTTGCAAAAATGGACCTAGGCTCATAGTTGGGATTTAACAACAAGGAGATTTTAAGATTTTTGGAATTTTTTCTTACCCTGAATGACTTAGTATACTTAGCTTCAAGAGGCACTTTTTTGTTCACTGATGAGCCAAGTGGGCCTGCAGTCTTGTGAAAGTCTTAGTAAGCTCAGTCATGCAGCATGCAAGGAAACAAGTCACTGAGAAGAACATTTCAGTGGCCTCCTCCTTGAAGAATTAAAACATAAAGTATACCTCATGTATAGCAGAGATTACTGTGAACATCTCCCTTCTGATTGTGTACTGGCAGTAACTTAGCATCCACTATGTGATATTTTTGTCTTCACACATGTCTGCAAAAGCTCAAACTCATATCTACATGACATTCCATATCCAGCATGATCGCTCACTTGTGAGGCTCCTGTTGCGTAGAATTAACCCTGAGGACGACCTTAGGTCCTAGCTGACAAAAATGCCACATTACTGTTAAAGTGCCCTGGAAGAAGCTCCAGCTGAGTGCATAATAAAGCGTCCTGATCAACTGAACCAGTTCACAGCAGAGTACAAATTAAAAGAGAGGCAAACTGACTTTAAAAAATAGAGGAAAAATTATTTCTTGCATTATTTTTACTGCTGCTGTGAGATGCAATTTCTGTTTGGGGATAGATGGAGTGTCAGTCAGTCTGTCTGAAAACACAAATCAAATAATTCAGAGTTGATCAACTGAATCTTCATATATATGCAGGATGCGTGGATGCAATATCTTTGATGTCAAGAGTTTTGAAACTTTAGGATTTAACTATAAGTTGTTAGGTGCTTGAGGCAAAAAACACAACAACCACCGCAGCTTCAATTAGTCAAGCGATCATGCTTCCAGACATGCTTTAGCCTTTTTAATAATGGAGCATGTTTTTAAAAAAATAAAAATAAAATAAAATCAACACATAGAGATAAAGAAAATTATATAATTTTTAAATTTTGCATTGCTATTATTCTGGCACAGTTAAATAAGACATCGGTTTCATACATCTGTACATGTTATTCTACATGCCATTTCCATGATGGTTCTAGATATGGTTGCTAGATTTTGGAAACACTTGCAGTGCTTACTGAACAATGAACCATTCTTTCTCAAAACATTCTAAAGAAATAAATAAAACAAAAAATCAAAATGAAAAATGAAAAGTGGGGCGCAAGAGATTAATATAGATCAGGGGTTTTTTTAATTCATAGCAGAGGAGCAAGGGACCTTTCTCACAGCAGATATTTTGGCTTGGCACAGAATGAATGACAAAGGCTTTGCGTGACAATTACATGGAACAGAGCAATGATTGATGTAAGCAAATAAACCTGTGTCTTTCTTTTGGCAGGTCAAAATTTCTGCTGCACTCTGCTGTAATCATGTGTTCACATTCTTAACAGCCCACATAAATCTCTGTGGTCTTATTCATAAATCTCGAATTAGTTAGGTTTGTACAACTTTATAGAGAAAATCCATGTTCATTTTCAATTTAAAATGAAACTGAAAGAAATAATATAAGAACAAACAAACAAATAAACAAATAATCTTAAAATTCAGGGGAATTAACCTTACAATCTTGTAGACTTGTAAAGAAATCTGTCGCATTGATTTGACAGACAACCTGCTTGCTTCTTGCTCCTTAAATTAGAACCAATGGCCTGTTTTGGTTCCAATGTCTCTGGCTTATGTTGAGTTAACAAAAAATCCCCTGACTTGTGAGAAATTTTCCAATAGTGCTACAGTTTTTGCAGCAAATTTTGAGCATCCTCTACACAGTTTTGAAAACAAGGACAAACCTGTCTGCCAGACCTTTCCCTCCTTGTGACAGGTCTTTTAGTCAAAGTTGATCAACAGGTAAGTCATGACTATCAGTCAGTCTTGTACTGTCATTGCACAGTGTTTTTCTCCTGCCTCTAATCAAGTTAAGTTGATTATCCAAGGTATTACTTTGCTAAGTAATACTTTAGGTGTGTGCTACTAAGCAAAATGTGTCTCAGAAGAAGAAAATTTCTGTCTAATCTTTCGCCACTCAAAAAGAAATTAGCAATGAATCTTAATTGCTTAGGCTAAGAGCAAGTGAACAAAATAAACCTTTTGACCTTCACCCCACATTTGTCTAAAATATTGTGATCTACACTGTAAATGGATCCAAGCACTAAGAGGGAGTGAAATCTAGACAAGATTTACAAGCAAGTTCTACAGCAGAAGCTAATAGGTCTCCATTTAAAGAACACCGGGTTAAAACCTAGTACATGATCAGCTTGCTAAATTGTGGCTAAATTTTACTCTGGTTAGTTTTAGCGTCTTTAATGTTTGTGAAGTCTCACAAAACATTGTTTACTGCACTATTGCTCTTAAAAAACAAGCAGTTTAATGTAGACTCCTCAAGCCCTTTTTCCATTATGATTTTTTATAATATTTGAGCAGTGCAGCCCAGTAGAGTGCAGTAATAAAAAAATAGATGGTATTTGCAAGAAAATAGGTTCTTTTAAAATGTTATGATATTATTTTTAAAACAGAATAAAACATTTCAAGAAAAACATTTAAAGCTTATCTGTCGATTTTGCCTTGTTAGAGAACCCATTATATTTAAAATATTAAGCATAAATTGTTATCTTAAATTATTAAAACCTGTATAATGGAATGTATGGCACAATAAGCTACGCAGCTATACAGAAGCTTATAATCACCCAATATGATGAGGAGTTTGGCCTTTTAGCAACTGAGAGAATTTTATTCTTGTTGCTAACGCTGAGAACACTGCAACATCGTGACCTGGCAGTAACCTGGAAAACAGTTCACACCCATCTGTGTGTAATTACCTGCTTGTTTAAAACATTTCACTTATTGTTCCATCTAGTCGTTCAATAGAACCACAGTGACACACATGTTCCGAACTGTAAAATGGTTCGTGAGTGACGCATTTTGTGTCATTCACCTGAGGTCCTTCATTAAAATACCGTGATAATAAAGTGAAGGGAAAGGCAGTGGCAAGGCTTGGTACAGAGCCTGTATGGCATCCTCTGCTGACAATATTCTCCTGAACTCAGCTCCACCGGTCTGTATGACAGTGAAATTTGGGACTAAATTTTTTTTTTTTTAGTAGGATTGCAGTGATACTTAGATTTGGTACAAAGCAACAAGTCACCCATCACTAGTGTTCAAAAACCACTATTTCACAAAGAAACAAAGTTTCACTGTGTTTTTTTCTGATGTACCCAATTTGAATAAACAGCTTCACAACACCAGCTTGCTAACTGGAAAAATCATCTTTCTATCACCAACACCTTTTTTTGATTGAAGGGTTTCATCAGAGTGTTTTACAGAGAATCTTAAAGCACAGATATAGTCTGTAGTCATACTAAATGTTTGTCAGCTGGACAATGACCTTCTGTTTATGCAAGAAAAACTTAATATTCAGCCTCTAAAACTATTTTTAAAAAACCTATGAACCTTTAATTAGTCAGGACTACTAATATGAAAAGTAATAAAAAAAAAACAAACAAACAAACATTAAGTTTGACCAGAAGTTTGACATTGAACACCAAGGCCTGTGTTCTAATCGTGCCCTTGTGATCCTTCATACATAATGGGGACCCAGTCCCTCAACCCTCTGAACACAAACAGAAAATGGTCCTTGATTCAGGGCCAGCATTGGAAAGCAGAGTGGCTGAGAAAGTGGATGGCTGCCTCCAGTGATTACCGGGGGAGAGGAGACCCCACCCACCATCCCACTTTGCTCAGATAACAGGCCCGTTGTTGGATGCAGGACCTAAACAAAGACGACCCTGTCCCTCGCCTCTTGCTCACCCTTCCCTCTGTATCTGTATCAGAGCTTTGATTTCCTCTGTGGTTGACCAACAGGTATCTCTAATCCAAAGATACCTGAGCCACTCCCTCTGTCTCTCCCTCCATCCATCCCTCCATCCTCAGCCCCTCTCCTCCCTGCACTGCCCACATAATCCCAAGGACACAGAAATGGCTGATTAGGGAAACTTTATATGGTGGGAGTAGTCTGGTGAGATCAAAGGGAATTTGGTTGTTCCAAAACACCCGGAGGTAAAAAGCCATGACATTATTGAATTGACAGGGTGGATATATGGTTACATCTTGAGACAAAATTTTGAGGTTTATTTTTATTCAAAACAGGAGCTGTGTTTGTTTGCAGCACCAGCTTCATGGAATACTCCACTTAGGGCACTTAGTGGAAAACCTTTAAAAGAGTTGACCTCTCAGCTCAGATAAAGAAAGTATTTGTCTTCGAAGTTGATGCAGGGAGATCAAGTCATAGTTATAGTCAAGTCTTAGTCATAGTTATAGTCATGGTGACTAACAGATTTTTGTCTGTTGCAAGTGACACAAAGGGTAAAACAGTTAGATGAGCTAAAAGTGTCTGCCTATAACTATTTTCCTCCTCTATTACTCCATTAGGATGGCATCATCTCTGTCAAAGACATCGACCTGGTGATGTCAGAGGGGCTAGGAATGCGTTACGCCTTCATAGGTCCCATGGAAACTATGCACCTCAATGCACCTGAAGGTAATGTTCCATCTTTGGGCTTTTTGCTCTTATAAACAGAGGGTCAGCCCAATTGTTCCCCTTTAAGCTTTTTTTAAGACCAGTTTTAATTGAAGCATAAGAAAGCACATGAAACAATAGTTTTGGGCCAATTCTTCAGACAGGCTGCATGGGTTAAAAGGAGCCAGTAGCTTACAATATAGTCAGGTTTTGTTCAACATAAATTATACCATTTAAAAAAGAAGTTGAATAGTTATAATCAGCTTCCTTTCAGCTTTCTGATTTCAAATTAAGATACAATGATAATGGAAAATTTAAGGTAATTATTTGGATTTTATTCACTAGTCAGTTTAGTGGTAATCCAACAAAGTTATAGATTCAAGTTTTATCTAAACCAAAGAATGTGAAAACTTTGTTTAGGTACTAAAGTTAAAGGCACCAAGTAATTTCAGTAAAGTTTGTTTCTTGGTAAAAAGAGGACTTTTTTTTCTCATATGCTTCTAATGCAAGTAAATAAGAAGAGAGCTACTTAATATGACCATGCAAAGTTTACAGATTTCAAAAGTACTCTTTACAGTTTTTTCTACTGATTCAGTTTCAATTTTGCAGGTTTTTATTCCAGCACTCAAGGGAAACCTATGTTTCTGTTTCAGATTCTGATTTATATTAGGGAAAATACATAGTTGGGCCAAAACATACCAAAGTCAAGTTATTAGCTCAGAAATACTCTAGTGATAATATCAGTATTTTCCAGAGGTTTTTTTTCTTTTTAACTACCCCCAGTTCTTTAGAGATAAATGAGAGAGTAAAGAGGGATATAGCTCATGTGTACACACAGCATACATGTACTTTAACATACTGTGGCCTTCCCTCTGTGTGTTGAAGAGAGTGAAACCTCAGGGAGATGGAGAATATCAAAGGAGAGTGTGAAATCCAGAGAGTAACCCTGACTGTATACACACACACACACACACACACACGCACACACACACACAAAAAGGGCGCTTTGGCAGAACAAAGCAGTCTTTTGATGAGTAGCAATGAATGCACTCCCTCACACCAGTAATCTAAAACTCACAGAGCCCACATTGCCGCCTGTAAACCAGGTGCCAACTCTACCTGTAGTTACAGTGGTGAAACTTTCAACTGATTTTTTTTCTCTCTCTCTTCAGGAAACAGTAGTATGATCATGTTCTCAAAAGATTGCTAAGAACCTACTCCTGATGTGACTTCCCGTCCTTAAAGCATTCCCATCAGATACTGGAGCACTCAGCCTCCGTCTCTGTCTTTCCTCTGCTCTGCCTGAATGACTTGGCTTTTGTAAACCTTGTTCCTGGACAGGAGAGCTCTATCCTTTAAAAGGAATTATACTGAATAACTGAAAAACTACTGTTGGTAGTCTTGAGGAAGACACTGAAATCTTTCTAGCCTACTCCTTTATGTAATCTGCTTGAATTTACAATAGCTATATAACATAGGATAGGATTTAAATTGTGATAAAGAGAGAAAGAGATATCAATGTCAACAGAAACAAATCCTGCAGTATGATCACCATAACCAATCTTTAACTTTATTTCTAATATATTATATATTAGTATAGATATTTCGACACAGATTTTCATTGACATTTGGCTGTTTGTTGTTTATGTTTGTCAATACAAACAATAGAAACAGCATTATATTAAAGTACAGCTAATAGCATTAGCCGCAAGTGTGCAAGTCATAAGAACAAGCTGAGTCGACAGGTAATCAGCAGGAGATTGGCTTTTAGACAAAGAGGAAGTGTTTGTTGACATTTTTTGACACTTTTTTTGTGGTCCAAGTGGGTGAGCTTTAAAAAAGTGGAAAAAATATTGAACTTCAAGCTGATAACAGCTGCTGTCATTGACAAAGAAGTCACACTTGTTGTGGTGGATATCAGACTTCAGCTATGAGCTGGATGGTTCAGCGCCTTTACATTTGGTGCATGACAAATTCTCCTTAACTTGTGCTTTGTGTTTGAAGCACAGAAATAAATATAGAGATATTTCCTGCAGGCAGAAGTTTTTTTTTAACCAGTGAACTAAAAAAAGTTGGTGGAAAGAGCTACAGTGAGGCAAAGAGTAAGACAACGTCTCGCCAGACTTTAGGTTGTTCAGCACAGGGACTCAAAATCTGTATGTAATTTGCTGGAACTTCCAACAGGAAGTTGGAACTTTTCATTCCAAGGTGTGTAAAAGTATTTTGGCAGTTAATGCACATCAGTGAGAGTCTATTAATCTAAGTAGGTCAAGTGCCTTGTCACTTAAGAGAAAATATTTATTTGCACATTGCAGTGTTGGATACAAAACAACAGGATAAACTGCTATCAAAATATTCAGGTTGTTTACAACACAGTTGTTGTAGACAGGTTGCTTGGTTAGTGAACAGAACAAACAGAGCTTAATGGATAAGCACTAGCTTAAGTATTTTTTGGAGATCCAGCAGTGCGGCCCTCTGCCTAGAGGAACCAAGGTCAGGCCAACAAGCTGCAAAGTTTTCATATCCATCTTTCAAGGCTACAAAGGTGGACTCCACCACTAAAAACCTAAGTGTTTATCAACAAAACATGAGACACAATTAAGTGAGGTGCTTATTTGGGTACTTTATTACTGGTAATGCTCCATTCATTCATTCATTCATTCATTCGCCAATTTCCACATTCATATTGAGACACACAGTATAATCACAACAGTAATTACCCTGAAATAATGGGACCATCACCATGATTCCAAGTTAAGTGCATTGAATTGTTTTTCTGTCCAAAACAGGTTAAATATTTTGATCTACTGAATAAAATTTTTAAAGTCTTACAAGAAAACTAAAGGCAAATGGAAAAAGAATCAGTTTTAACCTGTCAAAGCAAAAAATCTGGAACTTGTTATTGAAGTTGTTATTTTATTTATCTTTATTTAGATGAATCAAATACATGTATCAAAGCCATAGTCCGTATGATATGGTATGTCTGGGCGTATTGTTTGAAAACGTCAGACAAAGTCAGAAAAAGAGGAGCTGCATGACACTTGAAGGCTGTATCTTACAGTGAATTGTGTCAAACTAAATTTCATGTAAACATTTGGAGTAAACCTTCAGAATAAACAAAAGGAAAA
>JAPZDV010000005.1:3110390-3128439 GCA_029814665.1 Acanthurus lineatus
TAAACATTTGGAGTAAAACTTCAGAATAAACAAAAGGAAAATCTAAAAATTCTGTTCTCTATCTACATTGTTTTTACATATTTGGTCGAAAACTAAATTATAACAGCAAATTCTTTTACAGTATTTTTGTCCGTTTGTTTGAGTAAATAATAAGAATAACATAATTTTGTTGTAGTGTGATAGAAATATTTTAAATGCTGTAATTGAAGAACTGGTCCTCGCCTGCTCTTGATACCTGGAAACACAATCACATAATTTAACCAGCAAAAATCCGGTTGCATGCTGAGGGATTTTTAAATCAAGTAATTAATAATAGTTCAGACAGTAGTTGATCTTTGAAAGAGGAGCAATGCCATACACATTTAAGAATTTCTGTGCTTGTCAAATAACTTTTGTTCGCTATCATAATGTGATGTTGAGAATGTTTTACATTAACTGTAATTAATTTTTGGGTTTATGAATACAGCAAGGCTCCAGCAGAAAAGATGGGGGGGGCTTTAATTGGTGTGTAGCCAGTAAATGAAAAACAGAACCCTTGATTATTAATGTTTAACAGGTTATTTGGGCAGCTAATGAATCATTTATCGGCCAAAATGTCTTTGCCTACATTGCAAATAAATCATTAAAGGTTATTCAATAAGACTAAAGAGATCATCAGTCAAAGGAATCACACTGAGAGCAAAACAAAGTCAAAAAGACCTCAAAAAGTGCATAAAAGTTATTTTGTCATTCAACATGCACCTTCAAAAAGAAGTTTTCATTTCAGAATGACTGATGCTCTTTTTATGACACCCACAACTGCAAGATTTCATTAATGAATGTATGTTATTTGTATGTTTATCCCTGTCCAACTTCAGCAAACCTCTGATACTGCAGTAAGACTTGTACTGTTTTCACTCTGTAATCCCTACTGGCCTTCCCTCTCTGATCAGCTGTCCTCCCACAGGTTTGGAAGACTACATGAAGCGGTATGGGGAGGGCATAAGAAGGGTCCTGACCTCCTTTGGGCCTGTACCAGATTTCTGTGGTGAAGGAGCAAAGAGCATCGTTAATGTAAGTATGAAGCCAGCAAAAGAGACTGCGCTCTAACTGAACCTGTCGAGACACAAAGCCACAGTTGTTCCCATATGGCGAGGAAAGATATGCTGTATAAATTTAAAATGTAACAGTATTAATTTGTCATTATCATATTTAGTTCTGCATGACTGAAAGTCAAGAGGTCCTTCACACCCAGCGCTAAATAGCTCTTCCCTATGTAGGCATTACTTTGTCACATGCTGTCACAGGCTGGTAAAATGTTAGCCAGTGAAGGTCAACATGTGAGGAAACCTTGAGCCACTGCAATAAATAGTTTAAGGTAAACTAGTTACAAGAGCAACAGCAGTCCATCCTTGTTTTTTACCTTGGAAAACCTCCTGAGCGAGTGAGTTTAAAGTTGTTAAGGAAGTCATATTCTCGATAAGGACATTTTCTTTAAATATTGCCTATGCAAATGCTCTGAAACAGTTTTAGTGCAGCAATGCATGCGATAACAAAAAAATCCTACTACTTTGACTTGGGCCTCTTAGGATTTAAATCAATAAAATACTGAAAACCGGTATTGGACTATTAAAGACTCACCCTGTTTTATATTTAAAACAAAATCCCAGATTCACAGTAAAAAAGGATTAAATCGTACAGTAAACTTCTCAAACCCTTACTGTGGCATATTTCCCACAAATCCCCAAACAATGTTGCTTCTAGTTTTAGCCACACATGAACTGCTGAGCCAAGAAGATTCAACGATGATGAGGACCCTTTCTCACTCAGATATGAAATGCAACATCTAATATTTATACTGTATGATCAGTATGTAAGTCTGACCTAAAATATTGAAGCTATTCAGTTTTGCAGATTCATCCCTCATTTCTCCTGCTTTGAAATGTCCTTTTCACCATTCATTGCACTCCTTTTCACAGTTTAGTCTTGAGCTGCAGGAGGCTGCAGACAGACATGCTACCATCATAACACAAGTTGTTACCAGCCTCCTCTTTTCACCTGTCAACTTACTGATTGATAACAGGTTGTGACGTTGGGTTGACTACAGTGGTAACTAGTAGGCTAGGCCCCACAAGTATTGTAATCTTTGCTCAGTCTGCTTTATGTCATACATGTATTTTTTTTCTCCTTAACATCCACAGGAGATGTGTGAGCTGATTCCCAGCGACCGGCAGCATCTGTCCACCAGGATGGAGAGGAGAGACCAGCTCCTTATGCAGCTGGCCAAGCTGAAGAAAGGCCACTAAGATTAGAGTGCCTGTGCAGTCAAGAACATTTCTAGTAATGTCCTCTGACAGACAATAGCAATCTTATGTCAATATTATTATCAGTATCAGTGTGACAATTTTCTAACCTCTCTTGATTTGTTAATTTTATTGCCAGCTCTTAAAAAAAGGGAAATTTGGTAGATAACACCTAATTTTATAAGTTAAATCATAAGAATTGATATTTTTGATGTGATGAAAAGTTCTATGATTTTTCTCAATAATAATGAACATTTGAGCTTTGAAAGTGCCTTTTTGTAACTCATAAGTACCAACATTACCAAAGAACGGTGGCTTGGTACTCATTAAGAGGAAGGAGTTGCATTTTAGACATTTTTTTCTTCCAAATCAACAGCATATTTTATCTTTTTGTCTTCACTGCACTGCACATGATCAAATGAAGTGCATGAAAATGTGAAGTTATGTTTTGATCAATAAAAGTAATGGAATCAAACATTTAAGTGTGCATATATTTTATGTTTACTTGATGCAACATGTAAGGAAAATAAAACTATGAAATGAAATATTGCACATATCATGATGAGAACTGGAGTGTCCTCTGTTCTCTCCAGCAAAACAAATGGATGATGCATGTAGCATTACATGGTTACTGACAAGATCCTGAGTCCCAGGAAACAATGAATGGAGTCATGTCACGAGTTGAGCCTCCTTTAACATTTCTGCTCTGCTCGTGTTGCAGATTTCATTTCACGGTCACAACAGACCAGACTGACCATCACATGTGACAAGTTGCACCCTCAACACTCCAAATATAAACATATTTAAAGGTCATATATTGAAAGTGTATGAATCACAGATCAGATGAAATGTGTTTATATATGCAAGTATATGTGTACAATATGTATTTATGCAACAGTAAAGTGCAGGTTTTTAAGGAAAAAAAATGTTCTTAACAAATGTCACTATGCATGTTCTAGTACACTATTTTTACTGTCTTCTGCAACATATTTTAAAGCATAATGTAATATGTTTTCAATAATAACGACATGAAATTAGCACTGACTGCTTCATCTGCTCCTGCATGAATGTTGTGTATGAAAAACGATTAGATATTGACATGAAAATAGTTATTGGTGTGTAATGCAGATAACAAAAACAACTCAAGGTTTTAGTCATATTCTAAAACTGAATTTCTGTTAAAAATACAAGACATGACTGAAGGATGCTTATATGTTGGAGCTAAGTATTTTTTTTTTACCAGTGGCCATACTAATCAATGCAAACAAGCCAAACAAGCAGGTTAAACATGTCTACCTCGTTACTCTACCTACTTACCTCTAGAGGCTTGTGAAGTATTTAAAGTGGCTATCCTGCTGTGCACAGTCATGATTAAATAATAATCCCAGCCTTTATTTATTGCTGTCCTCCCACTAGATTTTCATCAGTTTTATTATACAAGTTTACCAAAATTAAAGCTCCAACATTGAGCTCTAACTCAGCCAGTGAGAGGATTTTTTTTGTTTTTTTTTTACATAAAAATTTATACAACTTAAATTTTTATCTAATGATTATAAAACACTGGTATAATGAACAGAGGCGCACAAACACACACACACACAAAACGCATTAGGTAAACCAATTACAGCTGTTGTAGAGTCAGTCTTACCCCCCTAACAGCTGTCTCTTGGGTGCCCGGTTGGCCCCACCCTGAGGCCAACCTCTCCCTTCCTTCCTGTCCAGGGAGGATCGAAATCTCTGAAGACTCAGGTGCGGCTCGCACACGGCTTGAGGACTGGAAAAGTCAAGCTTCGTCCCCAACGAGCTCAACTCGGACACTTTCTTGATGGAAAATTGCTGAAATATTCCAGATAAGCTCCACAGAGACAGGTGAGTACTCGGTGTTTTAATGCCGACGTGTGAAGACAACGAACTTTTCCTTTAATTTCTCATCATAACCAGTTAAACAAATGATAACATCACCTACTGCTTACCTTATTTATTATAAGTTTGATGATTTATTCGTAAATAATAGGAGTAGTCTGTCATATCATTAAAGCACATTCACTTTTAACGAGCCAAGGCAAACAAAATATGTTGAGGTTATGTTTAATATTTATTGAAGAAAAAAAGTCCAAAAAGTCTTTTAAAAGGCCCCCGTCAATGTTTTTCTTTAATTTTTAAGGCAATTACTCACAGGCCTTTGCGAAAAAAAGATGTATTCTTAAAAATAGCGGAAAAAAAAGATGAAAAGAAGTTTTAAAGTGTTTCAAATGAGGAAAAATCTGGATTTAAATCAAACCAATTACACTGTCCCTTTCTTTCACCGACGCAAATCGACTCAAGACTTAGTATCACCTTCTTTTCTCACTTCTTCAACCTTTTCGCTCCTGTGCATCAACAAAATCAGTGCAGTGAAGGACACGCTCCCCGGTACAGAGGAGAAAAATAATGCGCCTTTTAAATGAATCAGATTGAACAGTTTCGAAGTGATTATCATTCTGGTAATTAATGATCTATTCTTAATTATAATGAAATAAGATTACAAGTGGTAATAACTGCGAAACCAACCGGCACTTCGGATAAAAAAGTGTTGTATTGTCAAGATTCAAGATTAACTTTACTGTCATACTTAGTCAGAATGTCCTCGTTTTACTGCCACAAAAAGTGAAAATATTCCATATATGTATAAAAAACAAGAAAGATAATTTGCCATTAACCGAATGTTACTTAGTAACCAGTAAATACAAACAGGAATTGAAAACAGACAACAAATAAGATGTTAAAGTTTTCAGCAGACATAAGAAAAACACGTGAATACAAACAGAAAATCCCTATTTCATAAAAATACCTTGCACTGAGTCATTCAGGGCCCGTTTTAGCCTTTAAAATTTGATGATTGATGCAGGGAAAAATTGATTTTCAGATCAATTTATTCTGCCAGGATGGAGATGATAAGAAGACAAATAATACCAAACATTAAGATTGCCCTCACAGCCCCTTTTTGACTTAATAATTTGTAAATATGTAACGTGAATCTATCACAGACTTGGCCCTCTGTGTCCCAGGGTGTGGGTCTGTTTATCACCCCTGCCACTGTGAGGGTCACTGTTATATATGTAGTATATGTTATGTCATGACTGTTATGTTTTAGGGATGTCTTCATATCAGATTTTCACTACATGATTAGAAACATGGTAAAAATATTATCACATCATCTTTAGAAAGTTTGAAAAAAAAATGTTATTACTCTAATGCATCTTTATGTTGTTATTGCATGTTAATCTCTTTTCTGGAAATGAAATACTCTTAAAACACAAGTGCATACAAACTGTGCAAAAGCGTACAAAAGAAACTGTTTCACTTTATCAATATTTCCATTTAATGTTAGATGGCCACTATTGAGTTGCAATACTGCCACCTACTTTAACAAAGTGAGAACAGAAGGAATGAAAATGATTTCAGAGGCTTATCATATATATGATATTGATATATGCATATTTTTAACACAAAAATAATTATTAATTTTGGAATATTACTGTTATCATCAATACAAATGGTTATTGTCAACAACCTTTTGTTGATATGGTAACCCCTGTCAACAAAGTCCTTCATTACAACCATCAGTGTTTCTGGGTTGTTAACCTGCTGAATTCATACCTTCTGCAGGTTGTCTGAGCTTCCTGAACTTCCTGAGTCTTCTTTGCAACAATGAGTTGGGGAGCTCTTTATGCCCAGCTGGGCGGCGTCAACAAACACTCCACCAGTCTAGGAAAGATTTGGCTTTCTGTCCTCTTCATCTTCAGGATCACTATACTGGTTCTGGCTGCTGAGAGCGTTTGGGGAGATGAGCAGTCAGACTTCACGTGCAACACGCAGCAGCCTGGCTGCAAAAATGTCTGCTATGATCACTTCTTTCCTGTGTCACACATCCGCTTGTGGTGCCTGCAGCTGATTTTTGTTTCCACACCAGCCTTGCTGGTGGCCATGCATGTGGCCTACAGGAAAAGAGGGGATAAGAGGTCCATGTTGGCCAACGGCACTGAGAAGGCAACAGATACTGACCTGGAGACACTGAAGAGGAGGCGTCTGCCCATCACAGGCCCACTGTGGTGGACGTACACCTGCAGCTTGTTCTTCAGGCTCATCTTCGAGGGTGGCTTCATGTACGCGTTGTACTTTGTCTATGACGGCTTCCAGATGCCCCGACTGGTGAAGTGCGAGCAGTGGCCTTGCCCCAACAAGGTGGACTGCTTCATCTCCAGGCCGACAGAGAAGACCGTCTTCACCATCTTCATGGTGTCCTCGTCGGCGATCTGCATGGTGCTGAATGTGGCTGAGCTGTGCTACCTCATCGTCAAGGCACTTCTGAGGTGTTCAGCCAGGTCGAACAAGAGGAAACTCGATTACACCAGCACACGGGAGGATGCCCTTCTGCAGAACAAGAGAAACGAGATGCTGATGTCTTCCTCCCCAGATACAACCAGCAACAAGACCATATGCTGAAGAGCAGCCAACGGTGGTGCATGTGCACCAGAGAAGAAGAAAAGCATAAACTGTAAATCTAACCACTCAAAATGGTCATAGTGTGTGTCTGCAGTTTGGGAACGAGCCTTTCAATGTGAGCATCCACCAGAATTGTCCCCTGAGAAGGTGAAATAGCTTTTGAAACAGATTTTGAGAGTGTGTATACTTAAAATTAAAACAAGAGAAATCAGTTTAGTTAGACAGCAGCTTATGTTGTTGGAATAGCCTGCCTTCTACATTAATTTCTACAAAAATCACTGCAAAATATGCAATTTTTTTGTTCTGTTGTCTTGTGTTATACGTATAGCTTCAAATCTGACACTAAAGGCAATCAGATGTTCTTTTTGAGACAAAAAATCAATAATCATTAGTATTCATATAAATCATAGTAAATCTGAAAAAATTCCCACTAGTATTATTTTTAAAGACTATTTGAGCGCTCAGAACAGAAAGCCGTGATAACTTTTCCTCAAACACAATCATATCTTTGTATCTGTGGATCTTCATCATTATGACAACTATCACCTTAGTGTTCAAATTTGGTGTGTAATTGAAAGTGATTTGATTTTACTGTTCACAGTTTGAAGTGGCTTGAAAGGATGTTTAACGTTGCACAGTGACTGGTTTTGAACCAGAGAAGAATGAGTCTACACTGCCATCTAGTGGTTTAGAGTGGAACCCCTAAGAACGGGGGGCTTTGTCTTGAGCTTGAAGGATTTATTTAGTGTTAAGAAGACAAAGCAAAACAAATGAAGACATGAAACATGAAGCAAAAAAAGGTCCAAGTGCCTTCAAGATTATGCCGTAGTGTAGTCTGTAAGAGCTGACACTTGATCGATGTTTTACACTAAAATGACAAAAGCAGTGTAGTTTTTATGATCTTGCTTTGTTGAATCAAGCAACTGTAGCATGAGGTTAATTTTAAAAATCATTTAAGTGATTTTCTATGAATAATGCTTGTGTTTTTTAATTTTTCTGTTTCTAAATACTGAGAAGTGTGTTGCACAGATGAAGGTTACGCTGATAAAAAGTGCATAACAAAATCTTCACACCACAGTTAGATTTAATGCTCCTTTTGTTTTTTGTCTTTTACTTGAGGTGAATGTGTTAAAAAAAATGGAAGTGCTTCTTTAGTTGAGTTGAAATAACCTAAACAAACTGAGAATGTGTTATTGTTTTCATGTATGTATGCCAGGTGATAAAAGTATGAAGTGTTTATGTTTGTACTGTACAAGATGTTTGTTTTCTTCAGTCAGTAAGTGGAGGAAACATCCCTAACAGATCATATTCTAAAAAATGGGATTTATTATTGTTGAAGTGAAATTGAAGAGTTGATTTTGATATTTAAATCTTTTAAAAAAAATGGCAAAAAAACCGAACAAATGTCACAGAAATGTTCATTCAGAAATACTGAGTTGTGTTCAAACATACAAAGTGTTATTCTGGATTCAACACATGATGCTTGAAGTTTGTGAAGCTAACAAACATGTCAGACTTGCAGCAATTTCCAGTTATGAACCAATTAATATGTGACTTTTTTTGTATTTTGTGACATTAGTTTTTGCCTTCTAATGAAGCAAACCAACTCCAAGAGTTTATTTCAAAAGGCAGGATTTTTGAGTTATGTTATTGCTCCTGAAGGCTCTTTAATGCTCTTATTATTATCAACTGATCCTTTAACTCAATACTCAAGTGTCTTTTTTCATGGACAGACTGATTCAAACAAGTCTCACAGTCACCATTCAGAGGTGGTCATGTTCAGCCCGGACCTGCCTCTGTGTTATTTGGACTTGTGTTTGTTGTTATTGCAGTGCGTACTGACCCCAGCTGGCTGTATCAGCTTTCAGCATGTGCCTTATTTTAGCCGCCATGCTAATCGGCGCTTGCCCTCTTAATGTGAGGAACTGCGGCCGATGTCAGAGTGAAATTGTCTGTGTCCTTTCTCCATCCAGGAATAGATGAGTTGGATTAGTCACATCTGTGTTGGTAAAGAACCCGCCTTCGGCCCCCCCAACCATGTGAACAGAGAGTAGTGATCTGGTTTGTGTGATTCGTTCATTAGATGTGTCAATTCCAACATAACTGAAAGAAAATCCTGATGAGTTGTACATTGGCGTTACATAAGTGGTGCAGCTGATGCAGGTCTGTGGGGTTACAGTGTGTGTGTGTGTGTGTGTGTGTGTGATAACGCTGCCATGTTTTCACTGGCTGAGTGGAGTTTTGATCAAATGTTCAAGTCCTGCATTGTCTCACAGAAAGTACTGTGTAGATTTAGAAATAAATGTTCATGATTTCAAGAAAAAAAAACAGAAAACACAAAACTGTATGTATGCTCTGGATTGACCTTTGACCTCTGACTTTCTGTAACAATCAAAAGACTCTATGATGCTTCAGTTGTGATAGCAACCATTTGTATTGGACACTGTTTTAGAGGGACACCTTGATCATTCCAGTCCCAACATGTTATTTTAAACATTTTTTTGACGATAAAAAAATACACTAATGAATTTCGAAGCAACCAAATGAAGAGATGATGTGTTTGTGATTGTGTTTTGTACCTAAGAAGTTTTTACTACACTCGCACTTTGATTCTTGAAGTCTTATTGCCCTTTCAGACTTTTTTTTTTCATAAATCAGTAAAAACAAAATGATGTGGCTGATTGTTTTTGTTAGCAGTGTGTGTGTTAGTGTGTTAGTGTGTATCACGTTTAATGCCTTGCCTTCCTGCACCTACCCACCGGGTGGGACATGGGAGATCTTTTTTTTTTTTAATTTTTCATTTTAAATATATTTTCTGGGTGATGCAATAAAATTTCGGTTTGCTCAGAGAGCCTTGTATTATTCTTACCATGTAATTTTTTCCACAATATGTTTCCCTTGATAGCCAGCTATCAGGTTTTCCTTAATTTCCTGAGAAGTAATGTTTTATTTGGACAAAAAAGTGTCTACAGGGTCAACAGTGAGTGTGAAGTGACCGTCTGATCATTTACTGGTGTTTTTCCTCTTAAAATGTGGAAGTTTCCACTATTTTTGTAAATTTCAGATTGACCTTTGCTGGATTTTACAAGGCTAAGGGAATAATTTAAAGTGTTTTTATCTTCGGGACGATTTTGAGATGTTTATGGCGTTTTGGATAATTGGGATAAACTGCGCAGAAGTTTTGGGGGAAAAAAGTTTTGAGTACATTTTTGCGCACATTTGTGTAGGTTTTTGGAGAGGTTGGCAGGGGCGTGGTGTGAGTCCGGACAGGCTGATGACTCTGTGGATTCACTCATGCATGGTCACACAATGTGACAGTCCAGACATGGCTGGAAACGGGAGGCAGCTCCGTCTAACCGAGCCCCATCTCCAACTCCAAGCCGCCTCCGAAGAGTAACAACAACAAAGGGAAAAACTTTTTTCCTTGCGCACGTTAACGGGCCCGGGACAGACAGCCAGACTGAAAACACGCTTGGAGGAGTTTGTGCATGAATGAGTTTGTGAGGCAGCATTTAAGCGTTTGTTAAGCTGTCAGGGAGGCGACGGGTTGCGGGTTTTGGGATCAGGGAGACAGAGGGAGGGTCGCTGCAGCTGCGGGAGGTCTACAGACTTTTCAACGCACTCAAGTGATGGCACCAATGATGGCAGATGGATTTGCTTTTCGTATTTAAGTATGACATCTCCGGTCTAAAGGTATGATGGAGAAACACAGCATTTCCTGATTTTTCCCTTGAACTTAAATGCGAGTAAAATCCGACCAACTAAACGAAGAACCGCGTGTCATTAAGTTATTAAAAAAAAAAAAATTGATCAAATTTAACCAAACAAGAATGAGACAAAAGCTTGACAAAGCTTGTGGAGCTTAAAGGGAGTCTGGGGACTCTGGCACACTCTGTATTGTCATCCAGGCAGGTATGGCTTTGTATTTGAACCTGGCTCTGTCTGTTGCATTCATCACCATCCGACTAAAATGCCGCAAATACCTGTGAAACTGAGAGAAATATGCGCAAAGTTTGACTCCAACAGTTAACTCATCACAAGGTCAAATGGTAAAAGTAAAACACAACCTCTGACTCTCTGAGTTTCCTTGGTTAAATCTTAATATGCATATTAGGTATTTAAACCCAAATTGTGTAAATGATACTGTTTCTGAGTTAAGATGGTTTTTCACACTTATTTTCTTCAGTAAAACATTTTAATATTTTAAGGAAAGCATGCACAGAACTTTATGTGTATCTTCATATATCTTTGTTTGGCATTTGACCTGCTAAGTGTTTGTTTTAAATTCTCACCTAAAACACAAGAATTATTATGGACTAACCTCTTTCTCTTCCAGGTGTCATACATATTGTGAACCCTAGTCGATGGATTTTTTACCTTTAATACAAGAATATTTTAGTAAGTGTCCCCATTGCTCTATGTGTGTGTTTTTGTTGAATTTGTGGTATGAATGGGGTTTGTTCAGTTCACATAATCCTTTATAAAAGATGTAAAGAGTAACAACAGGCGCTGCTTTGCTCAAAACACACTTATAATCTATGAGAGAAAGGTGAGGCAAGAATTTTGTATCTGTAAATCTATTTGTTTTGCTTTAACTTTAAAAAGAAGTTTGAAAGATTAGTTTAACTTGTTGATCTATGTCATAAATATAACAGATACAGTGTTAAGAAACTGTGGCAATCAACAGAAAATTAATTGAAAACATGTTATACAGTCATTTATCAAGCAAAATTGCAAGGATATACTCATTTTCTTCGTATTACATAACTGTTTTTGTGAATACATTGCCTTGTGCTGCCAGATCTCCTAAGAGTTTTTTCCTACATTTTAACAACTAAATATTGTGATTAATTACAGAAAATATTTAAAAACTAATTGATAATGAAAAAAAAACTATCTTTTTAAGTCCTTTCAAATAGAAAAAATCCTTTTTAGGAGTTTTTATAAACCTCACCACAATTAATAACAGTTATTATAATTATCCTTCACTTTTGTTGGTACAGTACATTTTTGCTGTTTGTTCTCTGTGGCTTTAGTATTACAGTTGTCAGAGGAAGGGAGGGTGGCATGTGTGTGTGTGTGTGTGTGTGTGTGTGTCAGTAGTTGTTTCTGTGTGTGTATGTGTGTGTGTGTTAGGTGTGTGTGTGCGTGCATGTGCCACACCAGAGCCCCATCTCTGCTAAATGCTGTTTTCGAACATTATAATGTTGATCTCAGCACATGCCTGCTGGGCAGTGGAGCGAGCAGGTGAGAGAGAGAGACAGGCCTGACATAGAGAGAGAGAGAGAGAGAGAGAGAGAGAGAGAGAGAAAGGGAGAGTGATCCAGGGTTCAGTCAAACAGGTGGCCTATACAGTATACAAGCTGCTGAAGAGCGTCTGTGTCTGAAATGAATGCTGTGTTTCGATTTGTTATCGATATCTGACGCCTACGCGGCACTTTTCTATAAAGACCTTGTCCTGCTAAGCGTTTTGTGTAAAAGAGAAATATGTCGGAGTCTAGTCGACACCTCCACTCTCGTCCTTGTCCTTGTGTGTTCTTGTGTCATCGTATGTTAAGAGTGTTTGACTTAGTTTAAGGCCTTATATAATAGCATACTCTTTGCATTCAGACCAACTTTGAGTGCCTTTCAAAAGACTCATAAACATTTCTTTATCTTCCCTCTCACATTCTCTGTCTGTTTGTCCTCTTTTCGTTCTGCCATTCCTCCCTTCTTTGTCAACTCCAGCCTGTACTTTCTCCATAGGCTAGAAATCTTGAAGCATGGGTGACTGGAGCTTTCTGGGGCGGCTGTTGGAGAACGCTCAGGAGCACTCGACAGTCATCGGCAAAGTCTGGCTGACTGTCCTCTTCATCTTCAGGATCCTGGTGCTGGGGGCTGCGGCCGAAGAGGTCTGGGGCGATGAGCAGTCTGACTTCACCTGTAACACCCAACAGCCCGGTTGCGAGAACGTCTGCTATGACGAGGCCTTCCCCATCTCGCACATCCGCTTCTGGGTGCTGCAGATCATCTTCGTGTCCACGCCGACCCTCATCTACCTGGGCCATGTGCTACACATCGTCCGCATGGAGGAGAAGCGGAAAGAGAAGGAGGAGGAGATGCGCAAAGCAAACAGGTTCCAGGAGGAGAAAGAACTCCTTTATAGAAACGGTGGAGATGCTGGAGGAGGAGGAGGCAAGAAGGAGAAGCCGCCAATCAGGGACGAGCATGGCAAAATCCGTATCAGAGGCGCATTGCTGCGTACCTATGTGTTCAACATTATTTTCAAGACCCTGTTTGAAGTGGGATTCATTTTGGGCCAGTATTTCCTCTATGGCTTCCAGCTGAGGCCCTTGTACAAGTGTGCACGTTGGCCCTGCCCCAACACCGTTGACTGCTTCATATCGAGGCCCACTGAAAAGACTATTTTTATTATATTTATGCTTGTGGTGGCTTGCGTGTCTCTTTTGCTGAATTTGTTAGAGATCTATCACCTTGGATGGAAGAAAGTTAAACAGGGCATGACAAACGAATTTGCCCCCGACCACGAGTCGCTGCGCCGCGTCGACATTGCAGAGCCTGAGTGTTTGGCCTCTGCCCCCAGAACTGCCCCATCCAGCCTCAGCTACCCTCCCAACTACACAGACGTGACGGCGGGCAGCGGGGCATTCCTGCCGCCCATGGGGCCGGCAGCTGTGCCTTCAGCAACGGAGTTCAAGATGGACGACCTCCAGCAGGAGCAGTCCCTCCACCAGCCCTCCCCCTCTTCCCACTACTACATCAGCAACAACAACAACCACAGGCTGGCCACGCAGCAGAACTGGGCCAACCTGGCCACCGAGCAGCAGACTCGGGAGATGAAGGCCACCTCTCCCTCCCCATCCTCGTCTTCCTCCAACAGCACCAACAACCAGCAGCAGCAGCAGCAGCAACCCGTCGATGCGGCGCTGCTTCTTCCCACCAGTAACACCACAAGTAACACCAACATCACCAACACAACCGCCAACGCCGCCTCCAGCAGCAGCAGCGGCAGCAGCCCCGGCACTGCCTCCAACGCAGGCAGCTGGGGTGGGGGTAAGAGCGAGCAGGAGGAAGGCCATGTCACCACCACCACAGTGGAGATGCATGAGCCTCCAGTAACGGTCAGCACAGACCCTCGGCGGCTCAGTCGGGCCAGCAAGAGCAGCAGCATCAGGGCTAGGCCAAGTGACCTGGCTGTCTAAATCTCTTCAGCCCTTTCATGTCCCTAAACCCCCTCCTGACCGACAACCCACTTCCTGACCCCACCCCCCCAAAACAAAGTGATTCTCAGACGAAAAAAAAAATCACAGGCATGCATAAAGAAAAAAACAAAACAAAAAAAGCAAGAAAACGAAGGCAAGGCGACAAGAGACAGGAAAGCAGAAAGCAATATACATTTAACCTTTGAACTAGTGCAATCGGTGAGTTGCAGAGCAGTTGAGGCAAGTTTAAGTTATGCACACGAAACGTTATCATGCAGTGATATAAAGTCAAAAGTTTCCACTCACAGCTGTCGATAGAGAAAAGGACAGTGTGTCACAATTGAGCTTTAAAATGGACACATCTCACTTATGTGTTTAGGCAAAGATCTGTTGGTGTTTCTTCCTTTTGTTCAGCCTAAAGAACAGAGTATTTTCCAAATGAAAAGGATCTCTTGTCAAAATAATGACTGAATATTTTTTTTTATTTCATCCAGAGGAAGCACAGGTAGCAGACATTGTTGTAAAGATCAGTTATTTGATGTATGGCCAGAAAATTCACTCATTTATTTTGTCTATCACTTTCTTCTGGTTTTACAGTCCAATCAGATACTTGTTAACAGCTTGTTTCAACATTTCTCTTTGACCTATGAGGTCTCAAGCCACAGCACTTCCTGATTTTTTAAAAAAAAGTCTGTTATGTTAAACATAAGTCACTAAGGAATTAATTTTATACACAAACATTGTTGTGTTTATGGTAGTTGCGCATGCTAGCATGTGTAGCACTACAACTCACCGATTCACGGGAAGAATTTGCGAGGCAAAGTTGACAAGCCTAGTTTTACCCATAATCCACTGCAGCACTTCCTGCACAGACAACAAATATAGTAATTTAGATGGGATAGATAGGAAAGGACAGGATGTAGGCGCCTTGGGGACAGGATATGGGTCAAAAGTGCTGGTAAGAGTCATCCCTCTGATTCCCAGAACGCACTCCAGTCTCTACAAACAACACATTTTCAATTATCTAGAGATCAAATTGTTCCCACCATGCTGTTAGTTTACAAAAAAGGAAAAACTGAGTCACTTACGCCTGCCTCTGTCAACGTCGCCTTTAGTCAACATGTCTGAAAAAAAAATGCTCTCCACTTGCTGCACAAATGACAAGATATTGCCTTCGAAAAATCTTGAAATTATTATGCAAATACATGACAGCCACCTTCTGACATGAAGAAAAACAATATTCTCCTTGTTTCCAAAGCTCTTTGGTTAGACTTGAAACTGCACATTTCTTTAGTTAGATTGTTGGCAGATATATTTTTGCCCTCAAACCCACAGCCCCCTTTTTAATCATCACACCTAAAGACTGAGAGCAACTTTAGGCGTTCACTGATTATTCACCATCACACATTTCATGTGCTTCTTCATTGGTTTTATTCTGAAAAGTGCTATTTTTTTAAAACTGAATTGAATTTTACTCATAAATTGCATACTTGTAGTAGTCAGTTTGTGATTGCGAAAAACAGCTACAATTAAAGAGGACAAAATGACTGGCGTTGCGAGTATCAAAGCGCCACGGTGAAGTCGACTTTGACGGCTTCTACTTTGTTGTGTTCATCTTGATTCTTAGAGATCTTTAGAAACCCAAACTTTTAACTGAATTCATCAGCAGCCGCAGTCCCCTGTCTCTGTTGTGTTACTGTGCTGTTTGGTTCATTCACAACCCAGGCACTCACTTCCAAAAATAAGTTTTTTTTTATTTTTACTTTACAACAACCTTAGTCCACTTTATTATCCTGTGAGTTTACAATTTCTGAAAACTCAATGATCTGCATTGGACATAGGGCACGGGGCATAAGATTAAGCACTACAATTGCTTGTGCAATTTATTCTATAGGCAAAAACACTAATGCAGCAGTTACTGTGCAGGTTAATACAATGGAATAAGAGCAGTGTAAAGTGGTATCAGCTGTTTTTTTTTTTAATTTCCAGGGGAGAGGGGTTACAAAACCATGGTACTGTATGGTGTAATAGTTCCTGTACCCATATAGGTATACTGTTTAAAACCGTATCTTACTTCAGTTGTTTAAATGAAATTTAGTGCGAAACAGAAGCACAAAGAGGAGAATACACACCTGCACATCACATAGGTTAAAGCAGCCTTTCCAAATCCATGTTTCTTGTTAAAAATGATAAAAGAAAAAAAAATCTTTGTTATCTGCATTTGTTCTGATCCCTAAAGTTTACATTTAGGTAGTTGATAAAGATTTGCACATTTAGGAAAGAAAAATGCTGTTCTGCAATGCTAATATTGGTAGTAATAGAGAGAGAGAAAGAGTGCGAGAGAGAGAGCGAGAGAGCGTGATGCCAAACTACCAATCTCTATGATCCTCAAAGGAAAAAAAATGTCTTAAAGCTAAAGTGCTGTGTCTCTTCACACAAAAAGCAGTATTGACAAAAGAAACTGTTATTTATCTCAAGCTCAGATAGTGATGAGCTTGAGGATCTAAAAGAAAAAAAATAATAAAGCAGCGAGACAGAGAATAAAACAGTTGGGGTATTTTTCTGTGTGTTCACTCAGTATGTTCTCACAGGCTGGCGGGACTCTGGTTAGACGTCCAATCAGACGACTCCACTGTTGAGAGAATGTTAGCTGGGTAGCTGGCCCTTCCCTTACCATGCATATGAAGCCCTGACAGGATGTTGTGTTCAAAGCCCGTCGTCCCCGTGACTCCTCCAAACTCTCTCCTCTTTCGTTTCATGCAGAGCATGATTTCTCTGGCCCGTCAGGGAGTAGGAACCATCTCTCAATGCTCAGAACAGCAAACCTGTTTTCAATGCTGTCTTAAACAAGAGAAGTGCCTTGTGTATGAATGATTCTTTTGTAAGAACAAGTTGATGTAAATGTTAATTTACCTCAAATGTTTACAAAACTGTTACTAAATAAATTTTTTGTACCATAATTGTTGTTCTTGCTTTCACTTTTCTGCATCAGTGTATTGAAAGTGGCCACCTCACCACTTAGTCGCTGCACCTAAAAAGTAACAATGACATTAGAGAAAAATTAATAAATCATAAACACTGTAGTTTTACCAAAAAAGGTGTAAAACCAGTTTGGCTTTCGTGCTCAGAGCATCAGGATCAAAAATACAAACAATAATGCAGATCTCAGTTGTATCCTAAGTTGGATCACATGAGAAGATGAGTTCTTTCTTAAAGTCTATTTCTACCCACCCAAAAAGGTTTTCTTCTTGTGTGTAGAGTTAGAGTTTCCACTAAGTGTGCAGCAAGTGGAAAATTTCTCTGTGCTCATTAAAAATCTAATTTTAAGAGATGGATTTATGAGCATTATTTATGACATCACAAATAGATTGGAAGTGAATCCTGGTCCAATGTGCAGCTTGCACAAGTGAAATGTGAAACCTGAAGACACCAGTGCACGTATGCTATGACAGGACTTTACAGTGAGTTAGGGGCAATCTTTAAAAATTAGAGGAGTATTAAATTTACATAATCATAAGTTCTTAACATTTTAATGAGGTAAAGGCAGGAGATGTCCTTCATAGATTTTATTATGCACATAACATATCTGACATACATTAGATCTAGTGTCAAGGCAGACTGCTTATACATGTCTGATTACATATTAGGATTAGGTGGAATAAGTAGTTTGACAAAAAGATAAATAATCCTAATGTTTACTTACCAGCAACTTAAAAAGAACTAGAACTGTATTTAAGTCCACTATCAAAGGTGATTATCATAACTACTTTAGTGTTCCTTTGCTTTTTGTTTTAATTAATTAGTTTTTTCTATTGTTCAGATGTGAGTCATGCATTTTTTTTTCTTCAGTTTAATTTGTGGATTTTAAATTTTCAACTCTTTTTTTTCACATACAGCATTTTTATGTTAGAGGCTACACAAGATAATGAGTCACTTCTTTATTTTGCATCTCCTGTGTAAGAGAAGATGAAGAACATTCATTTCATAACTTGTTTTTCTAACCTTAGATTTGCTTTGTTTTATGCTACATAATCTGTCCATAAACAGCTTTTTGGCAGCATGTTCTGTAGTTCTTCTTAA
>JAPZDV010000005.1:3132525-3166398 GCA_029814665.1 Acanthurus lineatus
CCCCCCCCCCCCCCCCCCCCCCCCCCCCCCCCCCCCCCCCCCCCCCCCCCCCCCCCCCCCCCCCCCCCCCCCACCGGGAGAAAGCGTTATGGGAAGCATAATAAGAGAATTGTGTAAGGAGAGGTCAGCTCTGCGGGGACACCTACAGGTCAGGCAGAGGTATGAGCAGAGGGCCCACATTATGCACCTGCCTGTCAACACCTGAGAGCTGAATGCAACAAGGTATTACACTCATCCTGACTCCAAAAAGGTTCTCTCAAAAATTTTAATAACAGCCTCATGCTAGTAATAAATAAAGGTGTTGGATGTTTTCTCCATCCATCTTTACATTTCTTCAGAGGTCAAACAAGGCACAAATATATATTTACACAATGTAATAATATACAGGGTTGGAGCAGCACCTCCTCACTTTACTCTGAGCCTCCAACGACCTCATGTGACCTGTGAAAAGCAGAGCTAAAAACAGATTCAAACCGGCTCCAGTTTCTCACTTTGGTATTTTTGGACATTTTATTTTGGGATGTAGTGATAGTTTTTTTTTCTATTAGGGGAACCCCAAAAATTTGAGGACTCAAATCAAAACTTAACACAGTGATATTATTTTGAGATGTTTGAGAGCTTTCCTAGGAGGTAATCTAAACGTTTTTTGATTTATTATTGGTTATTTCAACAGTGTTTGTTTAATTAAAAACTGCATGTTTCCAAGAGTCATTACACTGTCTCTCTATAGTGGTTCAAAAATATAAAATATACAAATAAAAGAAAGCCTCCTAAAACTTCTCACACACTATTTGTAGAAATCTAATAGATTTGGTATTCCCCTTAATTGTATATTTTATTATAAAAGCCTATTAACAATGACCTCAAGTGATGCTGTTAGGTGTTTTTGGTGTTTCCTCAATACTGAATTCTTTGCAGGTTAGCATACTGTTATGATAATGTCAGGATCACCTGGAGAAGGAAGATCCATGCAAATTGCCTTTATGGAGAAAAAAGACAAAACAGAGCTTTGTTCACCCACCATGAATTTCTAATAATCAGCTCTTCAAACTGTCTTTCAAAAGGATGGCTTGCCAGCCCTCCAATCAACTCCTCAGCAAGTTAGAGACTAAACACACAAATACCAAAATCCACCAAGATGGGAAAGGTAGCAATCACCAAAAGACAATTAAGTTGCATTTTCGAGTCCAATGTAACATGCAAGTAGAGATGCTAAGTTATTGGCTTGCTAGCCCTAGAGTTAGTGTTTACCATTAGCATTGATAGCAATTTCAACAATAAAGTACTGTATGTTACACTAGTGCTGTTTGACAAAATGAATCTCACCTGATAAAAGTCTACCAAGCAATGTTACAAAGTCGTTTAACGAAGTGAATTAAAAAGTATAAGTGACCAACAGTGTGCAATATGTCTGGCTCTGTGTCATGTTAGCTAAAAAAAAAGGCTGAACACCCTGTAATTTCTTCAATGTGGCTGCTGCAGAGTAGACAACTTGAGTAACTTTTTTCTTTTATCATGCTGGAAAGTGTCATCTTTTATACTGAAATCAATAATCTACCGTCACTGGATGTTTTCTATTAACAGTTACAAAACATTCTGCAACATTGTTTGTGTTTTTGAGGCAATTAACATAAGCACAGTTAGCATTATTAGCATACCTGTAGCAGCTGTTAAGCAGTGTGGATCAGTTATAACTTTTGTTGCACAAACTCAACAAGAGATGAGTTGCTGCTGTCAAAGATAAGTGAGAGAGGAATGTTATCCTGACTTTAAAGAGGAATGGTGTGTGTGGATGTGTGTGTGTGTGTGTGTGTGTGTGCGTGTCAGACTGAGTGACTGATCTGTCAGGGTTGCGTTTTGGAAAAAGATCAGTTTGGGGACTAAAGGGATCGCTGCACACACTGCTTCACTATAGCTTACCAAATAGGGTCAGGCCATCCTAAATTTAACCTAATCCAAGCCCTTCACTCTCCTTCACTACCAGTCAGAGCTAAGGTTACACTTCTGTGTGTGTGTGTGTGTGTGTGTGAGTGTGTGTGTGTGTGTGTGTGTTTGCAGATGGAAACAGTTGTTGTCCATCAAATAAACTCCAGAAATCCAATGCCATCCTCAATTTGAAAGAAGTTATGACCTCTGCAGTACTCAAAAAAGGAGGATCAGTGGATTTGCACTTTTTGTGCATTTTGCAAAAGCCTGAAAGAAATTAATAAAAAACTTATGTGTTTAAGAAGATGAGAGGAAGCATAATTGATGTGAATATTTGTGTTGCACTTTAACCCACATTCCAGCTGTCCCATCTGAACTCTTTCCCGTCCTTCAGCCGGTCCTGCGCCGTGGGTTGAGGCACACAACCTGAGAAATGCAGTTGTCATCCATTCCTGCCCTACTGTTCTGTGTGCAGCTGTACACTGCATCTGCACACACACACACAAACACACACACCTACACACAGACACACACACACACACACACACACACACACTGGCTCTTCCCTCCCAGTGGCTGTTGTTTTATCATTAAATGGCGACATTAGTTCATATCATGTGATTCGAAGAGGATTCATTGCACATTAGAGGCCCTAATCGCCACCTATAGTCTACCCCCCGGGCTTCGCCCACATGACCCTGCTGAGCACAGCGCTTTCTTTATGCCCCCTGAAAGAGCTGGGGATTGAGCCCAAACAAAAAAAACCCCACGAGGGTGAAAAAATGTTTTTACACCCCTCGCAGGCCTGGCTGTGTGGGCGCACAGGGCCGTTTTAGCTTTAGATCAATGGGACAAGTTACTGGAGTCTGGCCAACTCTGACGGATAGCGCAGAAAGAAAAAAGCTTGCCTCTTCAAAAAATTGGGTTTTGTCACCGTGTTTTGTACCTCCACCCGTCCACCACCTGCCAAAAAATGTGAGATGAAAACGGGGGAATGTTTTTTCCTTAAAGCCTCCAAAAGATTTGAGTTTTCATGCTTTGCTTCTTCTGTGTGGAGGATGAGAGGGCGAGGCTGGGGGTGGGGCAGAGGTGGGTTGTGCAAGGGCTTATGGGTGGAAAGGGGAGACCGCCTCACGCCGGCCGGCTGCAGATGTGAGCCTCTTGTCAGATGTGGGTCCTGACATGGAAGCAACGAAGCAGTGGCTCCTCTTACAGCCAAGGGTTTGGTGTTTTAGTTTAACAACATGATGATGATGATGATGGTCCTGATAAACCAGGAGCTCGCAAATGCCCTGCCAGACCCCAGGAAAGGGGTTTGCAGCGAGGACTTAGCGCCCCCCATTGGGAGAGAAAGGACAGTGCTTTTTCCCTCAGTTTTTCAGTCCTGTGTTCTGTTCCCTGTGAATTCTGCCTTCATCACAGGAAATGGCTTGGGATATTCAAATGCAAAGATCAAACCCAGGAATTAGTATATCAAGAAGTTCTGCTGATGCATTATCCCTCTGTGTCATGGAGCTCCAGTGTCCTCCAGAAACTATTAAAAATAGCAATGAGCCACTCATGCATTGGGGGGCATGTTCCCTCATTACTGTAAAAATACACTAGTTCATTTTAAATTAATTCCACATCCACCATCCAGCTGCCAGAAACATTCACTAAAGCATCAAATCTGTATTAATCCACTGCTAAAAATAGTCCCTAACAAAGGTACTGTTTACTCTCGACAAATTGATATTTGTTCAATACTGAAGTCACCAGCTGTTTTTCTGAAATATTATCTAGTCTTCCATAAAATATTAAGTATATTAGTATGACCAATATTTAAAGATTTGGTTACACACAGGAAAGTATTTTAAGACAGTTAATGGATTTTGCAGACAGTGAAAAACTAAATAAATCTAAAAAATAGAATGACAGCTGCTTTATTGTTGAAAAAATGGCTGTCATCAGTCAAATCAGGCATGAGCAGACTACAATTTATTTTTCTCTGTATTCAGCTCACATACATCCCCAAAGGACTAAATTTCCTACAAGAAACAGAAATGCGCTCAGCCAACTTGACAGTAAATGTACAATAAATGTATTGCAAAATTATTTGTTTGTAAATTTATTCAGTAGGACATTTTGACCCCCACAGTCATTTTTTTTATTTATGCCTCAAAAAAATCAAAACATGATTTTGTTTTGAGTTCTTTTTTAGGATGTAAGTGTGCAGGTTTTCTATAGTTAACACATGAATGGAGAAAAATGTGCCATATTTATCAATTGGATTATTTTTCATGCATTTAAAAAGATTTTAGCAATATTTAAATGTTTATTTGCTGTGAAGAGCCTCTCTGTTCTCAGCATGTACATGCCTCTGTATTAACTGCACACATTCATGAGTCCTCTGAGTCTGTGCATTGTGACACAACTCATCCTCGCCTCTTTGACCTTTCCTGCATGACTTCCTGTCTCATGAGCTTGAGCCCCGTCCCCCTGGCTGTTGCTCTGACCCCAAGGTGTCGACAGGCCACACCTCCCCCTGCCCTGCTGTCCATCATGTCCTAGATAACACCCCCCCTCTTGGTGTCATGTCCGCCTGGCACCTTGTAAAAAAATGGGAGATGATAGCGAGGAAGGTCAGAGCACAGTAGGGAGGCCCCAAAGTGCCAACGTTAACACCCTCTGATAATTTCATCTGGACATTTGGAAGAAAGATGAGTTTTTTCTTGGGTCTCACATATTTCTGCTCTGATATCTTAAATGAGTAACAGGATGATTGACCCATGATCACAACTGCTCCATCAACACCTGCCTTTTTGCTTTTCTACTATCTTTCAGCCTTCCCACACAGAGCAGTGTACACATGCAAGAATTTGTCTTAGTCATTCTCAGAATATGTGAAGAAATAGTAAATATATACCATACTGCTTTGTCTCATGTTTCCAGGTATGTGATTGTATTGGCTAAAAGTTTTTGGACATGGTTTGAATTCAAACCTTTACCCTCAGAATTCAACAGCTTACAGTGGTTTAAGACGACAGTGTGCTTCCATATCTGTGGCAAAACTTTAGAGGACCCTTTGCTGTTTTGACACAACGGTGCCCTCCATCTACAAAGCCAGATCCATAAAGAAACAGCTTTCCATTTAAGTGCTGGAAATGTTGATTGGTCTGCACAGAACCCTGACCATAACCCAGCCCAACGCCTTTGGGATGACCTGGAACAAAGACTGTGATGGGGACTTTATCTTCAAACATCAGCTTTGGACCTCACTAATGCTCCTCTATCTGAATGGGAGAAAGTCCCTGCAGGCTTTTTTTTTCTAAGCTCTAGTGCTATTAGATTTGATTTGTGGCTTTCTGTTATCAAACCAAAATGATGGAAGTTAATAGGATTTCATTACAAAAAGCAAATTAAAAAAAAGTCATCTGATAAATTGCAGCGATTTGTTGCAGCCAAAGTGAAATGTTGAGGTTACGCTAGATAACGCACAGACCTAACAGCCCCTAGTTTAAATCATAAGAGGAATCCAGACACATTTTATACACTTGCGTTATATTAAGTGTGAGAGAGTGAGTCATTCAAACTTCACGGCTCAATACAACGACACATAGTAAGCCTAGCTGCACATTTTTAATATAATGTAACCAAATGACCCTATGATGTCTGTGTAACTGTTAACACTGCAGGCAAGTAAAAGCACATCATTAAGGAGTCTGGTTAGAAAATGAAACTATTTATTTAACATGACCTTATCAGCAGATCAGCTCACACACATAGCATCAGACTCAAGTCACAATCACTCACTTTCAGTATATACAGATAGGCACATTCACATTAGGCATGAAAGCCAGCCACAGCGACTACTGTAGATCCAAAACCTGTATCAGGTGTGGTCACTGCCTCTGAGTCCAGCAGGAAAATTAGCCACGTTTACCAGCGTCCTCTGATCCTGCGTCAGATTTGTTAAGTTCCACAGTCAAGTTTAAAGGTTTGGATTTTTGGGCAGGTGACACTGCTCTGGTGTCAGATTATCAGACCAATGTTCTCCTTTCAAATCCATTTCCATTTGTTCCTGAATGTTACGCTGCAGTTCATCAGACCATCAAATGCACAGTCAAGTGTTCAAAATAAAAAATTTAAAAAAAACACACCTGTTCTTTTGGATAAAATACAACTCTTAAAGCGTATCTGCTGACCCTTTTCCCCAGGTGAATCCAAGTCAGGAGGAGCAGTGACGCAAATCATGCAGAGAAGACTTGATTTTTTTTTTTTTTTTTTTTTTTAAATCAGTGAGGAATTTAAGACACTGTGTTCATGATGAGTGAAATTAAATGTCTGGAGGGTGTTCACTGTATTCTGAGCACTGGTTGTGCAAACTTACATTTGTTTGGTGTAAAATCGTATCCAGCGTCACAGCTCAGAGTCTGATCTCTAAACAACGGTCAGCAAGCGATCGGGGGAGAGGATGAAAAAAAAAAATCTTGACCTGATTTTAACTTGATGACACTTTTTCCAATTTATTTGAGAAATCAGAAAGCAAATTTAAATAAAACTCATAAAAAGGGAAACTTTAACCACATAAATAAAAAAAAAATAAAAATAAAGAAACAATTGATAGGGTAACACAGAGAGAAAATATGAGTTAAGATCATGTGAAAAAAATTTAAACGTCCAAAAAAATGAATTACATTTGCTTTGCAGTGCTAGCACTCAAACAGCTGGGAAGAAAAAAAAGGGCACTTATTTGCAAGTGCTCAGTTTTCAAAATAAATCATAAAGTTTTGAGGAGACAAAAATAATAGAGATGCCAAGAGCATATAAACACAGAGACAAAAGCGGAAAGGAAACATTCAAAAATAGTCTGTTGTGTTCCTATTTATCAGTGTCCTTCATGTTTAACGGGTTCCTGCATGGTACCCTTTCATGGACAAGAGAAAGGTGAGGGCACAGGACTGCAGCAGGTTTTCAACTGATGACAGTTCAGAGGGAAATGGCACCAAGAAAAATCCAAATACAGCCAAACTCAAACAAAGAAATAAATAATAAGTCTTTTCTTTAAAAAAAAGGCTTCTTGGGAGGCGGGTTTTCAAGCTGAAGGTTTCTGTAGGAGTTTTTTCTTTCCCCTCCCAAACTACACAGTGTCTCTCTGTGTCGTCTCCATGTTTGATAACCACCATGTTTCGGAGATATTTACACTTCAAAGCAACCCAATCTGGGCTTAGTACACACTTAATGCTACATAGCATGAATGAAGGTTCCCCCCAATGTTCCTTAAAGAAATGCAGCATGTCGGTAGGTTGCCTTTGACCGACACCACAGCGAGTCAGATCTGACGGACCAGATGTTGGATAAGGAGTAGAGTAAGTCCTCTTTTACTGTACTGGGATCAGTTCTGACTCCCGTTTTTCTGAGCTGAAGTCCTCTGTGGTGCAACGGTTTTGCCTGAGAGCAGAACTGACGGAGGAAGAGCGGTGAGCAGGATGATGAGATGGAGTGGCAGCAGCTTAGTTAACACAGATACGTGATATGATGGGCTCATGTGACTGAGGAGGAAGGCCGCTGGTCTTACGCTCTGTTCCAAACATGTTGGTGAGTCAGAAACTCCAAACTGTACCCGATGTGGAATAACTTCTCAAATTGGAGGTTTACATCATGTTCTTGAAGTACTTTGACACTGAAACGCTATAAAGCTTCACTTTAAAAAAAACAAAACAATCAAAATACACTTGAATTAAATACTTAACAGCCTCAAAAACCCACACAGGTGATTTAACTTTTTTTTCTACCTGATTAGAACTCTGTACTGGTCGATGCAGGTGTGTATGACATCTGCCTTGCCCTATTGTTTAAGCCTGTTTGACTTACAACTTTTCCATCTTTTTGTAATGCTGAGTTTGGTGACCTCCCAATACTTTCTGCATGAAGAAATGATCAGATAACCGTCTCCCCCTGCACAGAGGCACTGAAAAAAGGTGTAATGTCATTTTTCTGACTGAGGGAGTAAATAGGGAGTAAATATATGTTGACCAGAGCAAATCATAAAGAGGGTGAGCGATGCAGCAGTGCAGTCTGGTACTGTGATCATGTACTAAATACGGTGATGTAAGAGACAAAAGTTATATGGCTGAGCACTGCAGGCAAACATCAGAGTCAAAAGTGACCTCTGACTTGTGAAAACACCAGAGCCGGCTGGAGGGAACGCCAAAACAGGAAACACATGTTGGGTTTGTCTGTTATACAGGCTTCAATGCCACAGAGTGGGGAAGTGAGCAAGTATTTATGAGATTACAGTGTAATGTGAACATTAGTTAGCAGCAAGCTGAACTATCCAATTCATCAAAGATGGAATTCCGACTTATCACCCGGGAATTTCCGAATTTCACAAATACAGCTTTGAGCCATGTACTCCCTCTTCCTATTCTCCTCCTCCTTTGACCTGTTGTTTCCTTCCCCCTTATTGATTCTCTTTGTTAAAATTCTTTTTTTTCTTAAACTTCTCCACTCCCTCTTTTCAGTCTACAGAGCAAAAGGCAAGCAGGACATGAGGCTGACAGTGAAATAACTCAATGACATCCCGTCCCTGGGTTTAGTAGGTAGCTCCTTGTAGCCTCCTGGTGGCAGCAGATAATGTTTGTTAAAGCATAATTCTGTGTTGTTGAAGTTTTTAAACTGCTTCTCTGAGCACTATAAACACGCTACGTTCTCAGGATTGTTAGCAGTGCACAACAGCACAGCCACATCTTTTATAACATCATGGTAGCTGTCAATACATTTTCAAACCGGTTTTGCTTGTTTAATCAAAGTTAATAACTGCATCTCCTTTTTTTACTCCTCCTCATCCTCCTAAAAAGATCACATCACATATCAGGACACATTTGTGCTCCAGTTCTCCTCTTCTGGTTTATGGCTGGAGGGAAAATGAATCCTCTCCCTCTCTTCTGTTTGTCAATCATCTGCAGAAGTACCAGTTTGGGCTGCTCTTCACCACCACTTTCATCATCCTCTTCTTTCAAGCTCCCTGTTACGGACGCCCCTCACCAGGAGGAAACAGCAAGTCAGCGAGGAAGGGAGGGAGGACCAGACGATAAGACCAGAGGGGAGTGCACACAGTAGATATCCTCTGCTTCCTCCACCTGTTCAAGCTCTACTAACACAAGTCCAAGCGACTGCTATTCTCCCTCAACTGCTTCACCCCTGTCCTCTTCCTCCTCCTCCTCCTCCTCTTCCTCCAGTTTTTGTTTGTCTGTGTAAATGTCCCTGACCAGGAGGACTCTGGTGAGGAGGCTCTCCAGGATGTGTCGCTCCAGCGGCGTCGAGCTGAACCACAGCGGGTCATCGAGGCTGCAGGCTGGATCCGGCTGAACGTAGAAGACATCGAGACGCTCCCGCAATGATGCCGGGCTGGAGGGAGCGAGGGAGGGAGGGGGGAGAGAGAGAGAGTGACAGAGGAAGGGAAAGGGGAGTGGAGGACAAACAGGAAGGGAAAGAAGAAAAGTGAGGAGAAAGAAGGAGGGAAGGGAAAAGAGGATGTAAATCAGAGAGGAAGAAGAGACAAAATTTGTGATTAAAGAAGGGATGAAGAGAGTTGAAGGTGGAGGTTTGGGGAGAGATTTGAAGTGAGAAACTTGTTCTGATTTTCAGCTTAACAACTGAAACTTCTGACAACTGATTTTATTTCAAGTCCTCATATTATAATAATCAACACTGTGGTTCAGGATGTGAACAGCAATAAGTTATAATCACAGGACTCAAAAGAAGCAAAATAGTGAAAACAAGGTTAATTCTAGATAATGTTATTACTATCTAAAATTTTACTATCTGAATTTACTGGCTGGGAACATGCGAGAGTCATTTTTTAATCATTTGTTGTATTTTTATTACTCTTTGATTCACTGTTTTTGTCACATCAAGAAATAAATATTTACAAAAATTACTCTAGCCAATAATAAAGTTACCAAGTGCAGCCTGAATTTAAATGTCAATTCCTTCATAACTTATGAGTTTATCTGCAAAATAAACAAAACACTCTGCATAACTTCTTTAAACACTTTGAGCATGAAACTGATGATGTGGGGGAATCTGTTTTTTTTTAACTGCTACAAGATCTGCTCATCTGGATAAAACCGTCATTTTTTAATGATCAAAGTTCTTAAAGTATAGAAGGAGTGATTGCAGTGAGGAAGATAGTTGCTTAAAGAAAGTGTATTTTTCTTAATTTGAGATGCACCAGTAAAGATATTGAACCCACCACTTAGATCTGTAGAGGTCGTACAGGTGACACTCGTGCTTCTTCACCGGGCAGCTTAAAGTGGAGCCTCCCGAGCCTTCGTCCGGCTCGTAGTCCTGATCGCTCTCCTCCAACGGACGCTTTCTTTTCCTAGACTCTGTTTGCTCTGAAGGAAAGAGGGACAAAAACATTTATTTCAAAACAAGACTATGTGTTTTAGATTGTCAGCATTGTCAACCCAGCTAAAACAATACTTATGCATGTAGTCTGACGATAAATTAAATATTGATATATTTCCACGTTTGCGTTATCACAGATTTGCAGTGACCTTCTGAAATGACTGATACAGCTCAGATACGGTATCACATTGGTTTTAATGTATACATGTTGCTTTGCTCACCATGGTGATCCTGAGAGATGGAAGGCACGCGGATGCAGACGGTGGTCTCCTTGGTGACAGGATGAATGGTGTCAGGGCCGTAGACGTTAGCAAAGGAGAGACGGAGATGCTGCTCCACGGTGCGCAGGCCGAAGTATTTGGTGTTGAGGTAAACCAGAGAGCGCAGCAGAGCGGCGGGACTCTGCTCCCCGAGCTGCCTGCTGCTCCACAGGCTCTCCTCCCTCACCCGACCCCACAGCGAGCCTGCAAAGAGCAGCGAAGACTTTGTCAACACATTCCAGGAAATATCAACCACATTTTGTCCAAAGCTTAACATTCAGTTTTAAAGACTGATATGAAGCGGAGAATATGTAAAATTTAATCTATATGTATTTGTATTTGTTCAGGACATTTGTCAGGACATTTTTCTGTGGACCGTGATAACATGTATCTAGTCAATATTAGATGACACTTATTTCAAACACATTTTAGGATCAAAATATTTTGAATCTTAACTAGTACTTTGGTCATTAACGAATAAAAATAAGACTAAGACAATACAGCCCTGTTTATAAGTATATTAACATGAACTCAAGTTCAACTTCATAGCCAAAAACGCATCATTTACATCTGTCCTGCATTTACAATGAACCCAGTCCCTGTCTGCAGTGAAATCAGGGAAACACTCAAGTATCAGCTTTAACTGTTGATGTGTTGATCAAGTGTCCTCATATGACTTTAAAGTGCAATCACAACGTGTCAGGATGTGAACAGCAGAAGAGTTTTAATCATTGGACACTTGGTAACACTTTAATTAAGCAGCATTGTGCCACTAGCTGGAGCTCACCACTAAATACTTAAACACACTCGACTATCCTGCCACGGTGCCACTTCCCAAGTGTCTCCATCAGCAGCAGACAGATGAATGAATAAATGAATAAATGAATGACAGAATTAATATCTGTCCACACTGTACTGAGATTCAATTTGACCTCTAATTTCTTTGTTTGCTTTATTTGTGCAAATAATTTTAGTTATAACTTGGTCCTCGATTATCCAGTTGGTCAAATTTTGTACCAAATATAAAAGAAACCTGATAAGATTCAAAAGAAAAGCTATTCAATGCTGAAAAGACATAGCGTCAGACTCTTTCTAGCTGTACTTACCATCAGGAAGCACGCTGGGCTGCCAACCCTTTAGGACCTTGTTGAGCTCCTCTCCAAACTGCTGGTAGCACGGGTCACTGAACAGGTCATCCTTTCGGCCTTTGGCATGAAGATGCTTTGAACAAAACAAAAAAACTTGACTTTAAAAACAGAGCAAATGAATGCAAATGAAAATCTGTGCCTACCCAGAGACGATAAAACATTAGTGTCCTCATAAACTTAAATGATCATCACTGTTTTCAGGATGTGAACAGCAAAGAGTTAAAATCACTGGACACACAGATCTGCACATTCAGACCAATTTGGATAAAAAAAGGGTATTTTCAGTGTTGCTGCAAATGATGTTAACACCACAAACCCTCATTTTAACAAAACCACACGTGTTCAAAAAGGGAGGGAAAAGGAGGCAACTGGCAGATTACAGCAGGCCCAGAAAAGTTACAAGACATTTTCAAGTATTTAAGTCCCATTACCTCATTAAACTCTACATCAGATAATAACATTTTTAAAATTTGCTAGTTCTCACAAAAATAAATGGTCAATCTTACATTTTTCAGTCAGTAAAACCCAATTCCCGAGGTCTTTGGACCATCCTGTGCTCCTCTCTGCAGCCATGCTGTACTGCTGCTCACATGTGAGAGCAGAAGGGAAGCTGCGCCAGTTATAACTGTCCCACTGGGAACACTCACTCAACTTTAGTTCCTACCTTCAAAATGACTACAGACTGAATTTAAATGGAACGAAAAGAAGAGTGAGAAAACCTTTTTCTTATCTAACATTTAATTCATATAAATATTAATGGTGTATTATTGATTTATATTTACTATTAAAAAAGTGGCCTTTTTTGTGTTATTTAAGGAAATTGTGTTAATTTAGTTAGTCAGTTTTAGTTAAAACAATGACATTTATAGTGACGTCAACAAAACTAATGTTGCCTGAACCCCACTGCTTCCATTGATGGAAATACCAAAGAAAGCTGACTATATTTTACATTTTTCTATGTTCTATGTTAATAATCGTTGTATTTTTTGGCATATTTATGCCACACAAACATACAACAGTAAGGGGACAGGAAATAGGGGTGAAACAAAGGAGTAACAACCAACAAAGGGGTGAGCTCAGACCTAAGAACTGGCATCATATGGCACTCAGCAGGATGTCCCACTCTGTCAATTTTACATTGTAATCTGGGCCCCTGTTTCTCTGTGTTTACTTCTTTTTTTCTCTTTTAATAAACAACTTTTCCATTAGTTCGGATGTACTGACATGTGGTGTACTGATCTCAATGATCATTATCTCCAAGTTCAGCGCAGTACTTTTTTGTCTCACTTTCACACATATGGTCTTTTTTCCTGCTGTAGAGAGGCTGGTGTTTCTGGCGTTTGATTCTCAGGCTTGGTACCAACCTGCTGGATCCCCAGACAGAGGTAGAGGATGCTGTCTGGAGAGTAGCGCTCACCACCGGGCCTGCAGACCTCCCTGACAAAGCGGGACAGAGCCACGTTCAGCTCCTCTGAACTCAGTGACAGCAGGTGACTTTTAGATCGAGCTGGGGAGGACAGGAACAGACACAGAGTGCTGTTAGTGACTACTTTCTACAAGACAATCATTCTCTAATGTCCAGCAAAGCAATGCATATGGACCCTCACATTCTTGCTACTGAGCCAGGGAACATAGTTACCTGGTTTGGAGTTATCCTTTTCTTTGGTGTCATCTGATTGGTTAGAAGAAAGTGCCCAGCGTTTCCAGGCATGGATGCCATAGCGAGCTTTTAGAGGCAGTGATTGACCTTCTGAGTGTTTGCTTTCTGGATGGGAGGAAGACGATGAGGGTAGATCTGAGCTCTCTACTGCCTGCTTCTTGTTCCCCTGTAACACAGACACACCAGTTATTATAGTTGGCCATTAAAAAGTACCTTGATGATACATGATTGTGTATGTTGATGTGTGTGTGCATACTTGTCTCCTGGGCTGTGGTCGAGGTGCTGACTCCTCTGGCTCCTCCTTATCCTCCATCAGGACTGGAGGTAGAGTGAAGCCCATGTCCTCGTCCATTCCCTCCAGGACCGGAGCAGGATCTGAAGCTATGACAGAAAAAAACAAATCACATACACTGTTACTTTAAATCCATGCATACCTGCAGCAGGTCAGTGATCTGATCTCTACTTTACTCTCTTATCTTGGCAGCATAATACATTTTTTGTGTGTTATTGATGGAAGATGCTGTGACTCTCTGACCTTGACTCTTTTTTTGCTGCTTGTGTTTCGGAGCAGAGTGACAGTGCAGTAAGAAGACAGAGAAATAGCACAAGGCTGATACTTCTGAGTCCAACAGGTTCAAGAATAAATCACTTTTATCTCTGCTCTCCTCCTACCACTGTAAAGTGATACTTTACCTGTCTTTGCCAAGCACATGTGCACTATGCAAAGGCTGAACAAAAGTCCTGTAAAATATTTTTTTTTTCTTAAATGATGTGCAGTTCCCCCATCATCCATCTAGATTGTATAGAAAAACGTGTGCACAGGATGCACTGATCAGTCTTTTAAATATATACTTCTACTTCTGTTATGTTACATTTGGTTTGATTCTTGACTTGGAAATGGACAGTAGGCGTGATGATAGTGAGTGAATAAAGGCAGCTTTGCTTTTTGAGGAGCCTTTTGATTAGTGGTTGCCCTATTTTGGAGCACACCAGAGCTTTTTTAATCTCAATCATAATTTCTGATCATCACAGAAAAAATATAGATATATATGTCAAAGAAGAAGCCTTCAAGTTTAGTCTGGAAAGGAGTAAAAAAGAATCAAGAACCATCCAATTTCAAACAGAAAAGAACTTTCACCTCTCTGGCTTTGACATTATTGCAGTGATTGTTCCTGACTTTCTTGGTTTCACTGGCCGAGTATTGACAGGTCTAGAGCTTTGGTAGGTATTTACCTTGAGGGAAGTCAGCCTCCAGGTCTAGGTCAGGCTCGTACTTTTCCTCATCCTCATCCTCACCCTCATCCTCTCCTTCCTCCTCCTCTTTCTCCTCCTCTTTCTCCCCCTCTTTCACTTCTTCAGAGCTGCAGCTGGCGGTCTTCTCCTCTCCAAGCTCCTTTTTCACCTTCACTGGCTTCACATCTAAAACACATCCACAAGTATGTCATCACTGTTATTAGGCTTATTTCTGACTCATAATGCTAAAGATTTTTTTTTTGCTTGACACTAACACACAGGCTTTGTTTAGTTCAGCTCCCCAGGCTCTTGTGAAGGTAAACTGACTCATTATCTGTCATTATCTGACTTGACCATCCATTAGCTTTGTGTTCTTGACATCTCTGATCTCTTATGTTTTAAACCAGACCTCCCACTCTCACATGAGCGTACCTGGCTTCTGGTCCTCTGCAATCATATCCGCCATGGAGAGCAGGTCGGCCTCCAAAGGGTCAGAGGGCACTTTGTTTTTCAGTTCGCTGATGGTCTGAATGATCTGCTCTGCCCCCTGCAGGGTGGTGGGGAGGAACACAGGCACAGGAACCTGGACAGGATGGGATATTTAGCTTTTTGGTTAATAATCAAACAACTTTAATAAGTTCATATCATTAATGTCATGTCAGGTCATTTGTACACGTGGTTGCTGTGCGTGCCTGTTAGTCCATCAGAAGCAATTTTACGCAGTCTGACTTTTCAACATTAATATACAGGCTATTACTGGCACTGTTTTCTCAATGCTAACAAGATGAGATAACAAGATAGGTGTTTACATTTGGTAATAAATAATCTACCTAATAAGGATAATGTCTTACCGGAACAGGCAGAGACACTGGAGTTGGAGTGACTTGTGAATACATATTCATGGGCACGGGGATGAAGACAGGCACAGGTATGGGTATAGGAACATACTCCCTCTTCACACCATCGTCGACATCTGAGGACATGGATACGTCAAATCATGATAATATAAACAGGAATCAGTTCTGTATTAAAAAAATAATTGTGTTAAAGGGTGGGTAGCAAAAGCAAAGTAAAAATGTGCTCCATTTATCACTTTTTTTCACCACTTTGCTATCTGCTGTGCCTTTGTATGCTGAGCTGTGATCACAAGCTTTTCACTGAGCCTAGAACATCATCATAGATCTAAGACCAGCACTTTTCTCATGGAGATGCTGTGTTTACCTGTCTGTAAAGGTTTGCTTTGCATGTGTGGCTTGCAGTAGGTAGCCTTGGTCAGGGTGAGCGGCTTGCAGAGCACTGCCTTATTCTTGACGTCCCTCACCAGACCTCCACCAGCATAAGCCACAGAACCCTGGTTGACCAGCTGCAACACGGCAGAGAAATTATTCAAATGCAGGGCTTTCATTGGAGACAGAAAAAAACAATCATTTCTTATACAGAAAATTAAAAGAAAACCAGGATTTCTTTAAAACCAAAGTCAATAGAAAATGTTAACATTTTGTTACATATTTTTAAGTGGATAAATGGTAAAGTGATTCACTTATTGACAATTTCAGTCAAATAATATTAAAAAGTTATTAAATACAAACAAACAACTAATGTTTTGGATTTGAAAGAAATACTGACACCTTCTCCACAGTCTTACTTACCCCAAGTTTGGCGCCCTGCATTTCATACCCTGTGAAGAGAAAAGTGAAATACATCACACTCTGACCTCACACAGAAATCTTGATACATAAAGTGAGCAGGCGTGACTCAATTCACTTCACATGTATCATCTATTTATCCTCTAATACATTACCATGAGAAAGCATTTCTATTTCACTAAGCATGCAAACACAAACACACAGAGTCACACTCAGTCTGTACCCAGGGTGGTGTTTTCGGGGCCTTTCTGTGTGACCATGATTGGCTCGTTCTGCTGGCAGTAGAACTTCAGCAGACACTCCTGGTCACAGAAATGCTTCATCTCTGCTCTCCACATCACAGACTCTGTCAGGTTCCCCTGCACCTTACAGCAGTCACACCGCGCAGCCTGGTAACCACAAAAGAAACCATATACGAGGGTTCACAAAAATCTGCACACATATGAATCTGTTTTAATTTATTAACAGATAACCCCGAATAAAAGCAGACCTTGTAATACCAGTTGTGGAACTTCTTGGCACAGGTCTCACTGCAGAAGTCCCGGGTCAAGCCACCAAGCTGCCGCGTCACTCCTCTCTTACAGAGCTGGTTACAATGGTTACAGCTGACACACTTAAGACCCAACCGCTTGATGAAATCCTGCTTAAATAACAGCTTACAGCCTGGAAAAATAAATGGATTAAAAAAAAATCAAGGGAAATAAAAGAGAAGCAGAGCAGGAGAATAATAAGGCAGAACTAAACAATAAAAGGGCAGATGATGAATTAAATGGAAAATGGTCTCATCTGGAAGTAACAAAGCAAAATTCAGTATTTCAAGACAGATATATATGAACAAGGACTATGATTAAAAATTTTAACAAACAAACAAACAGCACACAATTTACAGAAGTGGATAAAAAGCTTGACAACTGAAGCTATACAAAGAAACAAAAAAAGCACTGAAAACCAATCAACAACAGCTACCATGAGATATAACCCGTCTCTCTGACTACTTCAAAACTATCAAGAAAATTGCTGAGATTTGTCAAGTATTCTTTAAGAGAGGAGATTAGTACCTTCGCTGCAGAAAGGTCTCTTGACCCCGGAGAACTTGACTGTCTCATGTAGCGTCTTCTCCTCTTGGCAGTACTCACAGAACGTAACGATGCAGTGGAGCTTTTTGTAGTCCTCACAGCACGCCTTACTGCAGAACTGGTAGACCTTATCCTAAAGACACACACACTTATATTAATGTATTGGACCCATTTAGATTTCATCACTGGTATTTCTGTGTGTTTGAAAACACTTAAAAAGTGCAGGGTGATGCTACTAAAAAGACCCCTCCTGTCCCTAGCCAAGCGTTGCAACTTTAATTATTAGTTGATGTGCCAGTCTTTATACTCAATTAACTGATTAATCATTTGATCCAAAAAAGTGAGGGATGGTTCTAGTGAATACTTACCACATTATGATTTCCTAGAGAGACCCCACAAGGACAGATTAAAATGATTTGTTTTATAAGACCCAACTGTTAAAACCTGAACTTTTTACCACATTTAATTTTCACAGAGAACTAAAAAAATATTCACACTTAGATGCTAAAAACTGTGAATTTTGGCAGTTTTACTTCACTAAAATGGCTAATAAAAATAATCACCAATTGATTTTTAACTGACTGATTATTCAGTTCTATGGTAAACTTATAGTTTTAATATGGGGGCTGAGGAGGAAAAGTGGGTCATCCACATGTCAGAGGGTCGGTGGTTTGATCACCGCCTCCTTTAATGGCTAAGTGTCCTCGGCAAGACACTGAATATCCAAATTGTTCCCTATGGCTTTTCCATCCTGGTGTGTGTGTGTGTGTGTGTGTGTGTGTGTGTGTGTGTTAGAGTTCCTGATAAATGACACTATGTAGAAAACCATCTTCCATTAGGTTATGAACGTGTGTGTGTGAATGGGTGAATGGGTGAACACTATAATTGTGTTCTAAAAGGCTTCGGATGGTTAAAAAAACTAAGGAAGATTTGTATAAATGCTGTTCCTTTACCAATTCTTAGCACTACTGTAGAGCATCATGTAAGTCAGAAAAGACAGGAGTCCTCTGCGTGGTCTCACCTCCCACTCCAGAGTTTCTGGCTTCAAGCTGAACACTCCTCGACAGTAGTTACATTTCAGCTGGACGGTGTTGTCAGTGGTGGGGAGGGGTGTCTGTCCATTGGTGGCCGTTTGAAGCGTAGCATTCTGTAAAAAAAAAAAAAGGTTGATACTTGAGAAACTAATCTATACTTTCAAAGGTAAAATGTTGTTTTCCTTTTTTAGATGTAGTTATGACCCTTATTTGTGTCTTCTGAGCCCCCACCTGGAACTTGGTTACACACTGTGAGCTGCAGAAGTTGAGGATGTTTCCCTCTGGCAGCGTGGCCTGGTACTGCGGTAATGAGTTCCTCTTACAGAAGTGACATGTGGGCTCTGTGTCTGCACACACAGACATTAAACATTAAAACTCATTGGAAAATGCATTTATCACACATGCTTGGGACTTCTTGAAAGGCCCTTAGTGAAAGTAGTAGCTTCTCCTGCTTGTGCATTCAGTTCATATCAGAATCAGGAATGAACAGAGATGGTAAACAGGTGGACGGTGCTGCTTTGTCAAGTCAGCTGTTAGCATGAGAACATACAAACAAACAATTTAACATTCAGAAAGGGAAAAATGTTTCATTGTGAACAGATCAGTAGCCTAGCCAAGCCCTTACCATCATAAAATATCCATTATGTTCTTGTTACTGCCCACTCACATAACTGTGTTGTTAAAATCTGCTGAAAGCCTCTTATGGAGCTGAACACCTCAACTATTCTGGTCTAAAAGAAGTCTAACATAATAAAAGGAAAGTGAAAGGTAGATTTTAACGTGAACATCCCTGATGCTTGAAAGTTTTTGGCTCAGAAATCTCTGTTTCAAAGTGTGTCAACTTTCTTGCCTCTGAAGTCTGGTTACTCACTGAGGAAGGAGGCTGACGCCAGTTTGCCCTTGTTCATGCAGTTGACAGAGCAGTAGGAGCCCATGGTGCCGCCTGCTCCGAGGCTGTGGAGCACCTCGCCTGTTTTGATCAGCGTTTTGCAAGTCAGGCAGCTCGCAAGTTTACTGTGGGCCTGAGGCAGAGAGGGAAAACATCACATCAAAACAGCGACTAAATGTTCTGCAGTAACGGTGAGATTATATTAAGGAACTGGAAAAATGAACAAAATACCCCAAATACAAGTTTGTTTCAATTGCAATGCACAAGATGTTTCAACAGCTAAAAAAACTATGTTTTTTAAAATTATCTCTAAGGAGTGAGCAGTAAGGCTTCTATCAAATAGTTTCAAGCCATTTTATTGTCCACACAGACATCAACAGATATGCACCATGATAAAATATCTAATGGCATATCATGGGCCATGGTGGAGGGACATAAGTGCACCAGAGAGAGATCGACAGTTTATTACAAATTGTGATGGATCCTCTTGTTTCAAACCACAGACTGTAATGTGTTCGTATGGAGTCCGGGGCCGTTTCTGACCTTAGTTGAGTAGATCTTGATGACATACGAGCATTAACAAAGCAAACAGTGCAAATCACCCGTGTACTGTAGTCAGTAGTCTATATGTTTGTTTAGTAATCCTTCCTCACTGTTTGGCCATAAAGGCAAACAGATTACACTCTTTGCCAATTATTATCACGGTGACTAGTGTTAGCAGCATCAGCATCACCCTCAACATGTGTGTTTAAGACCTGACCCCAGTAAAGCACAACAAGGAGGATACGATGATATCTGACTGACAAAAAGGTAATTTTTCCTAAATTAAAAGTTTTTAAATACATAGGTATTTAGTAGTTATTAAATACATAAGTATTGGCATAAGTTGTGATTTTGCTGCTGACAGTTTGCCTAGCTTGAGGATTTTTGTACTTGACACACTCATGACACACCAATCAAACATTTTCCGACAAACACGGACAAACACAAAGGTTTGTTTGGTGTAACCCGGCTGTCAAACTTTGTTTTGAAATGTTTGCTCGAATTTGACATGTTCAGTCTGTTCGTCTGTGTTCAATAAGGTTTGGTCAGTTCACTCTGCTTTCAAATCTGGACAGTACATATACAGCACCACATATATGGGGTCACCGCTGATTAACTATTAAACAGGAAGTTGACATAAATTACAGCTCTGGTTGCCAAAGCAGAGCTCATCTTTTAAATTGATATGATTAAATGCAATAAATTAATTGATAGTGTAGACCCTGGTCAAGCAGATTCCACACACCTGCAGCCTGTGGTTGGGCCTACAGTACCTGCTTGTACTCCCTGATGCAGTTCTGGCAGCAGAAACGTTTCTGTTGGCCATCGACCAGCAGGAAGTGGTTGGCTGATGCCCGGCTTGGCAAGTAGTCGCCACATTGCTCACAGCAGTTCATGATCAACCCGTTGGCCCTGCGGTAAACGTTGAAACATGTGTCGCTGCAGATCTTATGGGTGACAGTCTTAAAGCTGACCTCATGTCGGATCTGTAGGCGGAAAAATGCAGAAGTGGCAGCAAGAACCTGATTATGATTCATTCATCTTTTTAAACTGCAAACTTCTCCTCTGCATCACACTTTGTTTAACCCTAATTTGGAGTCCTAGCTGAGTAGAATCAAGCTTTCAATGGAAATCCAACAGCTATTTCATAAAGCTTTCAAATATGAAAATGAGGGCTTCTACATGAAAAATTGATCAACACCTCTTGCATTTATTTGCTTGTCCTTCAAAGTCGTCACAAATTCATCAACAGAGACATAAAATTTAGGCTTGAACGCCCACCACTGGGAGAAGAGTAAGAGTCTAACAAGCCACATCAATTCATCATTCAAATTATGACAACTGGCAAGGTCGACACCACATACAACTCGTGCTGATACACTGAAATTAAAATCAGCTTTGGACATAAGAAATAACAAATCTAATAGAAATATCTTTTTTTTTCTTTATAATTCTACACAGGCATATTGGCCATGTTGTGTACTTTTTAAGTTATTTTAATGTAGTTTGGCAAGTGCTGTTGCTTTTATATGCAAATAAAATCACGAAGGAGTCGCATATATAGATACAGTTGTGGTTGCTAGGCGACAGCAGTACTGGTTAGCTTTTGCAGACACTGATGCAGGTAACAGAACAATCCCAAAGCCCAATACTGAACAAGTGAGCTGGAAAATACAATGGAAAAAAAAAACATCTAAAACATTCAGTTAATTTATTTTGGATACCTTGAAAAATGGCGGAGAAAGGGGCATCTTTCATGATACATACCAAACGCTTCAATACAACCACCAACTAACTAACTAATGCTTCATGATGAGGTGGTAGGAACTGTTCTCCAATTTTGAGACTGTTGTTGAACTGTTTTTGCATGTGGTGGCCATGGAAACTGCTGAAAAGGGGCCCTGAGAAGCCATACGGAAAAAGAGGGATGGAAAAAAAAAACGACCAAAAGAGTGAACGAGAGAACAGCAAAACACAGATGAAACAAGGCAGAGATAAATATTGAATGAAAGTGACCTGAGGAGGAAGACATTAAAGCACTGAAAGAAGGAGAGAGACAGATGCAATGAAATGGTTGGAAGAGTATGATCATTAAGGATGGGAATCAAAAATAAAAAAACAAAACAAAACAAAAAAAAAAACCAAGAAGAGGGAAAGGAGTTGTACATAAAATGCAACAAGACTCAAGCATGCAAGATTCATTATTTGATGAACAAACATTCAAACCAAAGAAGTAAATAATGAAGGTAAAGTCTAGCTTCTGCAGCCATGGCAGTGGATCTGAGGCTCTCACTGCATTGACAGATAACCTTGTGTTTAGACCGCAGACGTAATGTCAGCACCATCCTCGCGTGACAAATGTACATGCAACAATGAAGCATTTATCTATACTGGTTCCATCTTGTTTGCACATTTCAAACATGGATGTCCTACTTTCAAGAAAGTCAGTCAGTATGTGCAGTGTGAAGTTTTCCTTTGATATACATGACTATTTCTGATCCTTTAAGTGCATGTGCACCATTCTGCTTTATCTCTATTGAAGCAGTGCAATCATTTAGAAATGAAGCCGAGACCAATAAACTCGAAGGAAAAAACAAAAACAAAACAAAACTGCTGAGTACGTAGCCTACTTTCTCACGTTAAGAGTAACAAAAAAAATCTGAGCAAGTCACAAGGCAAAACAATTTGCTTCTGAACGTCCCCAATAGGTTTTGAAGCCACACACTTGTATGTACCTAATGTACGTACCTAGAGGCCACACAGAAGTGGAAACTAGTAATTGTTGATCTAAACACTTCATAGATGTAAACAAATATACTAGAAGGTCCAATTTACTTTCATATTTTTTACCCTCTACTGCTTAATGAGTAATATTTCATTTCATTGTCAGGAACAAAGTGGCATGTACACCGCACTAGTTCAGGAAGGCAAGTAAATAGAAAAAAGAGGAGAATGTGTTGTCCAGTGTGTCTGACAGACTGACCTCTGTAAGCTTGCCACAAACAGTACATTTGGTTTTCAGGCCTGATTTAGGTGGGTTTTGCTTGTTCTCGTATGCACCGAGGCAGCCTGTGCTGCAGAACTCCTGGAAAGACTCGCTGGAATCAACCTGGGCAACAATGGTACCCTTCATGTTTGTGATGTCCCTAAAAAACACAGTGACACACACTAATTATCATCTACAGAAAATGTACATCAGTTAGTAAAAGTACAACAGCTCTTCTTGTATTTGAATTCAATACCTAGTACTTGCAAATACACAGTAAAAATCAATTATTAACTAGACAAATAACTCAAAACTGCTGGAAATTTATTTATTAAAGAACTCTCTTTTCCCTAAGTGATCTCAATGATTGAGTTTGTTGTTACCACCCCAACAAATTCAAGCTATTCAAGCTAGCTGTTCAACGAGATCCAGCACCTTTGGGTTGAGACTCACTTTTTGCACATGGTGCAGCTCTTCTTGGGGGCAGGTTTGTGTGAGAAGGCAGAGAGACAGGTGGTGGAGCAGAACAGGTGTGTGGAGCCTTTCCGCTGGTAGGCTGTTTGGCCTTTCTTCAGAGGCTTTTTACAGTTAGCACAGGTCACCTGGTAAAAACAAACAACAGGACAAAGACAGATGATTTAGAGGGGGAATTTTACGACTTTTACGAACCGTTTGCTGAAAGTAGGAACAGTATCCTTCAGTATGAGCCCTGCACATACAATCCAGTTCATGTAAAACTAACTCTGACTCTCTACGTTTTGCCCATTTTAATCAATCGAATATAAACATAGTTAACTGGAAGAGTATTTGGAGAGAGCAGACCTCCACAAAGGCCAACAGTCTACTTTTACATGATATGCAAATCTGCAATATAAAACAATACATAAGTGGAAATTTTCAAAACCATTGGAATTATGTCAAAATAGGGTTGTGGCTAACTGAGGCTTCATCAACTCAGGTGTGCATTTATCTTAATATTATAATTTTTTTGTATTTATGTGTGTGAAACAATTAAAATTGTTAACACACATTTGTGAAAAACAGAAAACACATGCATTACATGCGAACATATATAAAGTTATAACACTAAAATAAAATTGTGAACTTGATAATAGGAAAGAAAATACATCCTGGTTAATATTGTCGCTTTTTGTAGGGTTACGAGAATAAACAAGGTTGTAGATTTAGAAAACAAGCGTTTATTTCCCTTTGTTATGTTGTTCAAAAGTAAGTGATTTTTCAGTTTGTTTATTTTGTCAAAATTACATTTTTGCTGATAAGCCCACATTATGGTTCTGGGGGAATGCTGTAAAAACAGATATAAAGTGTAAAACTGCATCCTAGCATTCAGTTATCTTCCCACAGCTGTTTAACAGCATCACTTTTGAATATGTTCCAGTGATATTCAGGACAATTTTTTTTACAAACAAGTGCTTTCAAGTCGAGCAAATAAATCAATTTAAACAAAAAGGACATGACATCCAAACTAACTTTGCAGGATCTCAATGAACAGATTTGGTCACCTTTACTGTCCTGGGCTGTGGCTGGGAGCCTGAGGAGGAAGTAGATGAGGAAGACTGTCCTGGAGGTTTGGGTAGGGAGGTGGCTGGTGATGGAGAGTCGACCCCTGTCTGTTTTTGGCTGCGAGGAACTGAAGCTGACTGAGAGATCCATGAGTCTGGAGGCAAAAAACAACAACGACAACATCATTAACAGTTGTCATCTCTTTGTTTTTCAAAGCTAAAGACAGTTAATGTAGGTTCATCAGAAGGATTAAGTGTGTCGAAGAAATTCTAAAGTCTTTTCCCAGTTGGCCCCTTAAAACATTTCCCTCATTTTAAAATTGCCTTTAGTTTAAAGTGGCCCTCAAAAAAGACTTAAAAAGGCTTGTGATGAAAAAATTGAATGGGACAGAACTTGTGACTTGAAAATAACATTAAAAGCTGATGGAAAACAAACACACATAAACACAACACATGTCAACACTAGCAGAATGTCAGCTGGGCCTTTCTATTTCATTATCTGCTGGATTGATTAATTGAGTCATTCTTGTTGGATCAATCAATCCCATTCTGAGCACGGACTCCTAAGCAAAACACTGAAAATACTTTGTTTCATACACTACAGTAGAACTGAAAGACCACATGCAAGTCAGGCTTTGCCAGTCAATGTCCAAGCAAAACCTGGTAGCCAAGTTTTCTAAATCTTGTCTAAAGCCTTTCCAGAGGAGTTCAGTTCAAAACTGTCTAGCTTTAATTAACACAGCCTCACACTTGTTGTATCTCAAGCCAAATACTGGTTTGTTGTTTTTTTCTGCTTGTAAAACTGGAAAAGATGTGCAGCAAAAAAGTGTTTGCCTAAAATTCTGATGAAATTCTTATTCTGCCTTGCTGGCTTAAGTTGCGAACATGAGTCCATCTGGAGTCCGTGCAGGGATTGACAGGAACATAAATTTGTCTCAGGCCTATTTGTGGTCTGGCTCACCTGATGTAAACTGTGTGTATAAGCCTGCCATTGGGTGACTATTTTCGTTGTCATTCCTCTCACCTTCCACAATTTGTGTGTTACTATTTTGCAGGGAAACCATCTCTGCAACCTGGGCTTAGCACCACCCAAGACGACTGTTGTTTGTTTGAATAAATACAAACAAGTCAGAATGTTTTTCCCTCATAGCAGAATGATAAACGCTGAGTAAGACCTTTCTGCAGCACTGTAGAGACAGGAATGGTTATGTCAGTGTCCAACCTGATCAATTCATAGACTTATGTGCCAGCGCTACAAGGGCTCAGGACTGTACCACCATAAAAAAAAAATCAGAAAATGACTGATTGTTTGCTGAGAACTGAGATGCACACTCTCTAAAGGGCTGGAACACTGAGGACTCTGCTTGAGGGAATTATCCAATTTATGATGATCTAATCTTAAAACAAGTATGGAAGAGAAGGAGCTGGCAAGAACAAGTTAGCATAATTTTACAAGATGTTCTCCTGTTCTTCAAAGACGAAGAAGGCAGAAATCTTCCTTATTCTTCTGGATTAATGCGGGTATCCCTCAATTTCAAATGAGGTGGTAAATTCAAAACAGGAGTAAACCGCCACTGCACTTTTCAAAGTTTTAAACATGGCTCTGTCTGTTTCCCATGAACACTATCAGGAGGATAAGAGTGACAGGTGAAGGGACATGCTTGCCAAGTACCAACAGAAGAGGCTACATAAAAGCTCCACAAAACAGGTAGACAAGGTAAACAACAACACCTGGCCGGCTACCACTCACACAATCGCACATATTGGTAACTGGTTACAGCTGAAAGTATAATAGAGGTTTAAGCAAACAAAGCTCCAATTTTTAAAAGTTCTGCTAGCTTACTAACACTGCAGTGACCAAAGCTAAATATGGTGTTTATTTAAGTCAAAATTTTTATATTTATCCTGTGAGAACACCCCAAAGTAAAAATCTTCTTGCTGCATAATAAATTCATTACCTGCTCTGTTGTGCGTCCCTGTGTCTCCATTCTGTACTAGCTGGCCCAAGGGGCCCGAGCCCCGCCCAGGGTTGAAGGAGGCTGTTGGTCGACCAGGTGGTGTGTCAGGATTCAGGCTGAACGCGCTGCTGATCTGCAGACCATTTTCGTCTGCCTGGCCTTCACCTGCCTAGACAAACAAGCTGTTTAGGTTGGTTCATTTTCCTTAGTGACAAAACATTAGAAAACAAGATGAGAAAGAACCAAAGAGACAAGAGTGTTGAATGCTGTGCAGTCTGTTGAACCTGCAATGAATCCAACCTCATCTAACTAGAAGCTGCCAGTAAAACTTGGACGAATAAAAATTAACATAAAATCTCAGTCCTCGGCAGTTTTATTACAAAGATATCATTATCCACTTTGCCAGGAAGAAAACCTGCTATGCTAAAGAGAACACCTGCTTTCATCAACGTCCACCTTTTTAGAAATTACTTTAAAGGGAAATTTTTTCTTCACTATGTAACTTCAAAAAAACAAACACTGACAGACCAGCGAAAGATGGAAGCAACAAAGGCTGAGAAAAACAAATTAAAACCAAATCTGGTGATTCTCACTGCTGTGACAGCCGCCGCCCCGCCCTGCAGTGAAGTCACCGAGGTTATCATCAGGTTCATGTCTGCCTGGACATCCACTTGATGTGTTGGAGTATTTACAGCAGAAGCAGTGGCGCTTCCTTTCTGGCTACTGGAGCCCAGTGTGGTGACACTGGCAATCCTGATCTCTGAATCTGGCTCAGTGCTGCTGAGGACACCTGTTGAGTGGGGTGCAGAGGCGCCTCCAGGGTGTGCTGGTGAGGAAGGGGAAGTGACCTTCTGCTCTGGATCCTCCTCGTCATCGATGACAATAGGCTCGGCCGCTGTAGTTGGAGGTTTAGGAGGTGCTGCAACTGTAGATGTGCTGGAAGACGCAGGAGAACTGGGGGTCTTGGAAGGCATCTCTGCCGTGGACATGTCTACTGTTGCCACGGCAGCCACTGGCTCTAGGCAGTCTGTGCTGGGCGTGTCTTGAGATGTGGTTGTGGCTGAAGGCTGTGGAGCCGCCTCCCCTACAAGAACCACATCGTCGTCATCATCATTGTCCTCTGTGCCACCCTCCTTTGTGGCTCCATCTTCTGTTACCAGGGAAACTGCCTCCCCAGCCTCCTCTGAGGTGGGCCTGGTCTGTTGCTGGGGGGAGGGAGTAGCATCCATGGGTTCCACCCGCTCCCCTGCCTCTGCTGCTACGACAGGGTTTGGTTCTGACTCCCCGTTCATCGCTAAGGCCACCACCTGGTAACACAAACAAAAGGCAGTTAGGGGAAAATTAGGTGAAGCCAACACCACCGATCATCATTTAATGTTGTCTGACAGCCGTGCAGGTAAAACACGGTATCCCCCTCCAGGCAAGCTGCCTCCACACAGTCTCCTCATGAATGGTGGAGACTTGTTGCCATTCTGGCTATCATCTTTGCTGTGTATGTTACATGAATGGCTGTTAACTGGTATCCATGGTTAACGGTTCACCAAACCTGCTGACCAAAAATTTTGTCTCCAGATCATATAGTCAAACAAACAGCAAATAGGGTTTCATAGAGTATTTCTGAGATATTTGAGGTAGTTCTGTTGAGCTTATGGATTAAAAAATAAAATAAATAGATAAAAAATAAGATTACTTAGATGTGAGATTCCACCTACCACAAGATACTTGCAATTTGTTTGACCTAGCCCTTTAAAAACCCTCCAGCCACATCCAAGATTTAACTGGATGTTTTGCCTCGTTTGGAGCCAAAATGGTGGTGGTGATTAAAGTGGCAGTTATTTGTGTTAACCTCACTTAGGTCATTGAGGTCAATACAAAATTCTGTTCTTCTCTTACTTCAAAAGAAGGCTCAAAACACTCAACTTCTTTGATCAAGTTACTAAGAAAAAACTCGAATGGCAGCTACAAATTCTTTCTGAGACATAAAACTTTTCTAAACTTTTTATTTTCCAAAATGATTTAAAGTACATTGCCTCGGACAAATAATGTGTATATACATTTATGCTTAAAGGCGAGCTTTGTGCTCCAATAGCAGTGGTGTAAAAGTAGTAGCATACTGTCAGATAACAGTAGAGGTGATGTCTTCAGGTCTGTATGTGGCCTCTCATGTGCTTGCCCAGCAACGGGGGCAACTTTGCTCCTCCTCCTTCCCATTAATTCTCTTCCTCTCATCTTCCTTTTGCTCTCTTCCCATTCTCTGCACCTCCTTCCAACTAACCAGCACTCTGCTGCTCCTCTCACCTGCTGTCTTTCGCATACCTCCCTCCCTCCCTACACCTGCTGTCGCTCTACACAGCCTCCCTCTTGTTGCCCCCGGCAACTGGTGAAGCTACACCTCGGTTGCCATGGTGACGGTAAGGCCCAGCACCATGGGGACTTGTTCTCGGTGCTCTACATCTGGGTGCTTTTGAGTTGGACAACAATATTTAAATGGTTTAGACGTTTCATCATATGTGACACTGAATTTATAGATGAATGGCTATTAAGCAATGTAAGCAGCATTCAGTGTAAAACTGTATTTGACAGTGAATGGGACCCTGAAGGATCTAAATACATAAAATGTATTAAACACAGAATCATGTTGTGCGTTGCTTTTACGCCACATTCAGGATTAAATATTATTTAACACACTTTTGGAGATGCGTTCACTCTGTGTCGATCTCTTTCTGTCAAAATTTCCTGTTCATGTTTCACAGCAGTGAGGGTGGCTGTAAGCCACACATCACACCACTGCTGACAGCTGCAACACAGAAACATACATAGACACCAACAGACACAAGCTCACAGACACACTGCGAAGACTGGGATCTTCATAGTTCTGTGATCTTTATCTTGCACAGGAAGCGATCACAGCACCTGAACGCAACCTTTAGAGCTACAACTGAGCATGGTCTACAAAACAGAGGAAGCCACTGCATTGCCATGACATCACTGTGGTCGCCATTTTGGCTCCAATATAGAGTCAAGATCACAGTGCAGCTACGATATCTTGATGAAAACATACAGTTCTTTGACAGGAAACACGGCGGTTGATTTCATATTTTACAACTTCCACTTTTGTTGCGTGAGCTGCTTGATCAATTGATACTTTGTTTAATTTTAGTATGGTAAACACCAAATACAATTTCTATTTATGTTCAATGCAAATGGGTGGTATGTTAATTATAATTAAGTCCATCCTTTACCCAGACTTTTCTGATCAAACACAATGCCTAAAATCTTAGTCAGACCCTTCCATTTTGTTCCAATACCAATACTGACGAATACCCTAATGGGCTATCAGGGAGTGCACAAGTCTTTATATCAATCAATCCAATTTTCTGTCACTTATTTATTATAAACAATAATTCATCTATACCGCTGTGTTCTGAACATCTGCAGTTTTTCTACTGCACTTGAAACTTATGTATTTATTTATTTGTTTAATTTTGAAACATGTATCAATGGCATCTGCATAACTTACAAATTGTTTCTCCATTTTTTCGGAACATGCCATCTTAAAACTTCAGAAGATCACAATTAGTACGTTTTTAATGGCCTTTCCAGATTTTCTCATAATTTTGTCTTTCTTGCCCATTTTAGCTGTAACTGGCCAGTGGAAGGCTCAGTACTGTTACATTTTTTAAAATTTTTGAGGTTAGTTATCACTTATTTTTACTTCGACCTGTCTGCAACAAGGAGCCACAGGGTGTTGACCTGTACTGTGATCAGTCTTTCTTCACTGACTGCCTACTGGAGGGGAAATTTAACATACTTCATTTCATATAGAGGGGAACTGAGAAGAGACTGAAAGGAAATACCTTAAAGAACCTGAGTTTGGTGGGTGCTCAGTTTAGTCAGAGGCTGAACCGAACCTACAACAACCTACAACTCCTCCATGCCTGCTCTGGCTTGCTAGCTTACGGCTAATGTGCCATATTCGGGCTGTTTTTGGCAATTAAATAAACTTAGAAACAATCAGTTAGTGCTACAGATGTAATTTGGCCTGTGCCAAAAAAACTCCTGCAAATACACATGAAAGGCAGAAACGTATGAACTGTAGCAGTGACTTTGACTGGAAGACTTTTAACAGGATATTTGCGCAGCACTGCTAAACACTAAACCTTAAATAATGAGTCAAATCTGCACCTCTAACTGACTCACCAAAACTCAAACACTATTTGTATTGTCAGATGTTTAACTTACAGACTAAAATCCCACTTAAACAGCAAGGAAACAATTGCACCGGGACTGTTCATTGCAAAATTAAATAAAAATTTAAATTCAGAAAATTGTACATACTTCGCATTTATGTACAGAAGAACCAGCTGTATTAATTGTGTTGAACCCAACCCTTTGCACTCCATGTCATCCTACTCCAACCCTGCTTTTAAGGTTGTATCACTAGAGAGGAAAAAACAACAAAACAGTCATCTGACACGACAGTCGAAAGACTGGCTACATCCATCCACATCCAACATCTGGAGAAAGTTTTTTTTTTTTTTTTAAATAAACTAAATTTCAAATGAAAATCTGTGTCCAGGGTGCAATTCTATGTGAAAATTCATCCAAGTCTGTGAAATAAAAATAAATAAATAAAAAAATATATTTTTCTGCCCCATTGCAGCAAGGTATGCACGTGTGTGATGATGTAATTAAGATCTACTTGAATCTAAAACAGTGAAGTGGAGGAGGGGGAGAGCTGCTCATGGTGGTCATGTGACAGGAAGCACAAGACAAAACAGCATGACATTCAAGATCAATAAGTTTTTCTTGACTGTTCACAGAGGGTTGGATTTCATTCTCAAAAGCCAGTGACTGTACAGTTTAATCGACCTCAAGCTTGTATTTTAGAAGATTTACTCAACCATTTGATCAGATGTCATGTCTATTAAGGTAATAACATATCTGTCTATGACCATGGGGTTAACTGGTGTCAAAATATTAAGATGACCTAAAGCAAAGTTCAGCTGCAAAAATATGCATCACATTTTTTTTTTGTCCTGATTTTACACCAACAGAGGGAATCTAAATGCAAAGCAACTCAGTGGTGCCCTGAGGGGAAAAAATAGCCTGGTCTAGACTCAGTTCAGACTGCAATGCAGAGCTATGAGCCAGCCTGCATTCACGTGGATGAGAAGGAAAAGAAGGCCCAGCATTAATGAGCACTGACATACAACCTTGCTCTCAACGTCAACACCAGGTGGACAGAGAGGCAGGCTGGGCTGAGGTGACACTGCCTCCCCGCAACAAAATACTCAGCAGACAAGCAGTTAAAATCAACAGCTGCGCCAGACCAACCCCAGCCACATCATCACCTTTCCTAGGTGCTCCCTCTACCTTTCCAACACTATTAGTTTGCTCATGCGGCCAAGTTGACATAATTTTCCCGCACGTCACAAGGGGGAGACATGCAGCTGTTTGCGCCAGTTGCGCAGAGAACAACCGACTAATAACATATTCAAATCAAACGCCTGAGATTATTATATAAGGCTTATGTCACTGAGAAGTGATGCGTAATGCGCAGCCATCAGAACATCCCCCAAGCCAGCTGATGCGCTAAAATGCAGTCCATTCCGGTTACCTGGCAGCTGAATGCAAAACTAAACCCTGACTATTCTGAGCTGCACACAGCTGATGAGCTCTCCTCTGAAATGTCAGAAAATCAACACAGGAGGACAGTCTGTACCAAGCTTTCAGCGGCTGCTAAAGTCCCCCCTGGCTGTGCCCTTGATTATTAACACTGGTTAGAGGCTCAGCTCCATGACGAGGACCACCACAACACCAAATCCGGTCCATGCACCCGATTACCGCGTTGACTATGACTGGACCAGATCCGAGCTTCCCATTCCCTTCCTTTCTCGCTCTCTCCCATTTTTTTCTTTTTTTTTAAAATTCAGTAGTAATATTTAACCAACTTGGCTTTTAGAGTGCAGGTCCCAAACTTTAATAAAGAACAATAAACAGAGCCAGCACTACCTGAGCTGCGCAACTCTTCCATAAATAACCCAGGTAAAAGAGGGGGTAGCTTTACTTCCAAGTTGGGATCCAGAAGAAACGTGGTTCAGGGTGTTCGTTCCGCTCCCACCCCTGCCCTTCCTGGCGCAAACAGCCATTGGATTAGCGTCGGATCGAGGGGAGGAGAGCCGACACAGACTGCGCCGTTGTACGTTACCATTTAAAAAAAAAAATCAGCAACTTATTCGCATCAAATTAACCAAAACTGAACCAAATTTTGCACAAGATATGCAGTGTGACACTCAAAAACACAGGATCTAATGGCTGGCAACGTGTGGTTTTTACTACAACAAACCCTTCTCGTCCACTTTATAATTTCCAGTCGCACACATGCCAGTCCCGCCAAAGCAGAGCCGGAACCCGAATAAAAAGCCCGATTTTATGATACCTGTGACGCTGGGGTTTTAATTGGAAAGTTACCCTGCACGTCTACCCTGGCGCAATCAGTGGCAAATATACCCGGCCACCGCAAGGGGCGCCCTAGCGTTACGTATCACATGAACGGTCTTCATTTGTGTCATGCGGTGGTAAACAACGCAGCTCGAATATAAACCCGCATCGTGTTTACATGACTCCCCCCGTGAGTTATCATGACCCAACGCCAGGTATGAACCCAATATTTTCACACAACCAGTTACCCCCCCACCACCACCACCTCCTCCCCTCGCCACCACCTCCTCCTCCCCCTCCCCTCCTCCCCCAGCGGAAAACAGCACTGCCTGGCGTCCGCCATTAGGGAGCCAACTGAACAATACTGGAGACTAGAGGCGGCAGCAGCCACAGTACACACAGAGTAGAGGAGAAAATCTGATCAAATTAACAGTTTATTGTCCCCTCAGTGTGTCTCCTCGCCCCGGTGTGACTAAATTGAGAGTCCCTGGAAATCAGCCCGACGGCCTGCACAAGTTCCCGAAACTTTGACTAATTAGGTATAAAACTGCAATATAAAAAACGTCTGTGAATTTCGCTTACCGGAGTACAGCTCGGAACGGTGTAGCGCCACTTTTGTGCCTTAACATTAATCCCGGGGAGCGCGTGCGCACAACGTAGAACTTTCCACTTTGCTTCCGAAGATCGTCGAACGACGAGATGACTCACTCCGTGTGGATGAGATTTCGCTTAATTTAACACCCTGCTTGGGATAAGGGTATTTTATTTTGTGTTTATTAGTCTCAGGAGGACACAGATTGACATTGATTATTTGATTTAGCTGCATTTTGTTTACACATGATTATTTTTTTATATAAAATATCACCTACACAACTGTGTGATCTCACATAGGATAAGAGGTTTGAACAAATGTACCAAATTTAAAATTTAGCAAGCAAATTTGTAAGTAACGTGGCTCTCTAAACCACTTTTTTATTTAAAAATACACAGTTGGGAAAAATTACCATTACACTCTCAGGTTCAGGTGACTTAACTGTTACTCAAAGGTAGATTTGTTGTGCAGTAGAAATAGAGAAAGGCATCCACAATAGCAATTATTTAATAAACATAATAAAAAAAACACTGAAAAGAGAAAGACACACAAGATACATGA
>JAPZDV010000005.1:3166498-3184107 GCA_029814665.1 Acanthurus lineatus
TAATAAACATAATCAAAAAAACACTGAAAAGAGAAAGACACACCAGATACATGACAAACAAGCGGTGCTCCTAGGGCTAACTAAAGTCAGGACTCTGATGTCTGGTCTGAGGACTGGGCCACCTGCAAAGGAGTTTAAAGATAAATCTGGGAGGTCAGAAGATGATTACAAGCGCTATAACGACCTGAAAGAAGAAAAAAAGAAAGCATGCAACTGTTTCTGAGGGGTTGCTGTTAGGCCTAGGCATTGGTTTATTTTCAGTTAAAACAGGTTATGAAGTAGTGTAGTGAAAGGGAAAGAAGGAAGTATGGGTATTTAAACCAAATGTCAGACTTGAGGCACATAATCAGTCTCTGTGAATGGAGAGTCTGCCCTTGTTTGAAGTGCATCACAACTTAAAAATAGGCTTATTGGAACTTTGTTGTTCACTGTAACAGATTTCAAGCAGGTTTTTAAATATCTGTTCAGCATTTATCAACAGTACATAAATAAGTGGACACCAATGGTTGCCTTAAAAGTGAGAAAAAATACTAAAAGAAATTATAAAATAGTATAAATGGTTATAACCAACATAACCAGCCAGTTTCAACATCTCCAAAACCCTGGTATGGTCCTTTAAGTTTGAAGTCCCTCTTATATGACCCTCTTACATACACGTATGCTCATGTTTACTGAAACCGGAAGTAGTACCAGAGTGAGACCTCACTCGGTTATCATCCTCTCTGACGGCATCCATTCGTATTTCTTAATTTTTTTTTTTCGTCGCGCAAGCGCAAGAGGAGCAATCAGGAGGTTGCATGGCTGGCAATTAAATTCTCCATTAAGCTGATTTAACATTGCTGATACTTTTCATGTCTCCCGTGCAAAGTGACTTCAGTTCCGATGACGAAAGACATAGTTTGATCATGAAAGGCGTTTCTGGAAATGCCACAAGCAGCTGCACTGAAGTAGGCCTACAGAGCTCGGGTCCAATCAGGAGCAGGGATCCGGGTTGAGAGAGTTCATGTTCTCAGCTCTGTCGGTGCAACATCGGCTTTCCTCCATAGACAGTAAATTGGTTTCCTCGCGTAATTTCATCCAGACGTACAACAGCCACGACTAATATTCCCATAAAAGTTAATACAAACTGCGAAACACACCTTAACAACATGAGAAGTTTGGGCAGGATAAGCAGGATGCTCATATGAAATAAAAACGGATGTATCTTTAAATGCTTTAGGACATTAAAAACTCATTATTGAGTTGTTTGGAAACGGACCAATTACGAGGACAAAAATGCATCAGGGTTAGGCTTTTTGCGTCATGGCGGCAAAAAAAAAAAAAAAAAAAAAAAAAAAGTCGGCTGAGCCAATGATTACGTTTTTAACATGGCGGATCAGGTGCGTTCAAAGGAGTGACCACTGAAACGTGAAGATCGGTTTCACGTTAATGGTGCGGATTAAGTCTTTCCATCTCCGCAGCCTCGCACACACATGTGTTAAAATTCGCCACATTAAGGGAAGTAATGAATGTCGGAAATGACGGGAAATTTCTAAGTGAGTCTGTTAAAGGGAACAGACCTTCTTGATGTCAGTTGCAGCGAAATGTCGGACATTTCTGTGTTCCGACAGCCGCAAATGACAGTGAAATATATGTGACTGTGACCCTTGATGCAAATTAAGAAAAAAATGCAGACAGGTAATTTATGACTCTCCACCAGCGAGTGAGGCCTTCAAAGCCCTTGTAAAAATACACCGTGTGTGTTTGTAAAGGAAATGCTGATTTTATCTAAAGTTACCTTTTGATACTGTGATTAATGCAATACAGCTAATATGTACTCTTGTGCCCCTGGTTCAGTCCAACCATCTGCTTCCTTATTGTACCATCATACATTTATTCTATTTATTTCCTTTTTTAATTTTTGTTTGTTAATTTAAAAAAATATAGATTTATTCTGCAGAATATGCAAATATTTATCTCACATTTATGCGGTTAATTTGGCATTGACGTGACCATTGTGAATTAATTCTTGCAACAGTGGGAAGTAACTAAATACGTTTACTTTAGTAAGTTAACTAAAGGGTTATTCCTGCAATTTGGTGTTGCACCTCTGTAAAGATGAGAAACAGATGAAGGAAAGAATGATCTAAATCAAAAGCGTCAGAGGACATAGTTGACTTACAGATCCCAGAATGTATCCTAATATCCCATAACTATAGATCCTTGCATGGGGCAAGGCCTGAAAACACTCGATCCTGCATTTCTTAAAATCCAACATGATAGCATTTCATTAGACCTCCCTTGCCTGTTTTATGTATCAGGGTCCTGCTAAGAGTTGTGTGTTTTCCTTGGGTCTCTGTGTGTTTTTGCCGTACACTTTTATCTACTGTGCTCTTCCTCTTTTCTGTCTTGTTTGTGTGACTTGTCACTTGCCTCTCTCTGCCTCTCTCTGACTTCTTTCTTCCACACCTGTTGATCATGTACCGGTATCAAACCTGGCCCTGATGTTTGGTCATCTTTGGCAGTGGTTACAGTTTACCAACTAGTTGTATCTGCTTTTTTTGTCTGCCTTGTCACTAATATTGTTCTCCTGCACTCCAGATCCTCACGCGCTTGTAAGCCTGCTCGCATTGCCTTTCTGCCGGACTATCTGCACTTCCTCCACTGCTATTCTCATATGTGCCAACCTGCCCCTCACCTCCTCCACCCCTGCCACACAGCCCTTACATCATCATATACGTAACCTCTTACATAGCTGGCTTATTTCTATACTTTCTGAATATTTATATATTCTTGTAAGTATGATTATATTTACCTTTGTTCAGCTTTGTTGCTTATTATTTCTGGCTTTAACATTTCAGAGCACAAAAAAAGAGTCAAATTCAGTGTCACATTGATAAAGATGATTCTGATTCTGATCTCCATTTCACATCCTCCCCAGCATTTTTCCTTGTGCCACCATTTCCCTTGTAAATCAGAGCTTTGCATTAAACCTTTAAACCATGAATACTGCGTCTGTGTTTTTAACCATAAAGACTGAGTTTACACACCAAATCTGCTCTTCATTGAGAGTAAAAAAAACCCCAAAATGTAACACTTAACTTCCAAAATCCAAGCTGATATGACCCTGAAGATGCCATGGAGATGTTTTGGAAACTTCCTCCAAAGCTGCAGAAGCCGTCATACAGCTGTTCTCACAAACTGAGAAGTACTTTTCAAAATGAGTAAACTGGCTTAGATGATGTTGAGTGCCCCTTTAAGATCTCCTGAACAACCTGTATGGTTGGATGATGTATTTTAACAGATTAAACCATCAGCTGTAACAAATAAGTTAAAATTTCTCCTCCTCTAAAAGCTTGAAGAATTGGATCCTGCTTACATGCATCTCTAATAAAGATAAATTTTCATAACCTAATGAATCAATGCTGACCGGCGATCTTCTTCTTGCAGAATTAAACTTTAAGTGCACTTTGCTGATAATACTGGTTTATAAAGTCATTTGATTCCCCTCCTCATTCATAATACACCCTGTCTTTGCTCCATGTTTGTCCAGCCTCAGTTTAAATGTCATCTGGTTTCTCTTTTCTGGGGAGGTGAGATGTGTTGAAGAGCCTCTGGAGGGTTTTTATAACCTCATCAACCACAGTGTTTGTCTTTTCCTTCCCTTTCAGTCACATTCTTAAACCGATGATGTGCAGAGTTTAGATTACACACAACTTAGCTTAAGCATGACGACTAAAAAAACAGACAGTTGTTCCTTCTTCCACGTTGTGTCAGAGTCTCCCACATGCCTTCTGGTGGAGCTGTGGCTTCTCTTCGCCTCTCTACTGTAAAGCCTCAACTGCTGAAGCAGCAGCTAAAGATCATTATAAGCCTCTTGGTGGCTTCTCTCAAAAGGGTCTTTCTCACAGAGCCACTCAGTTTTTGTGGTTGGCTTTCTCAAGACAGGTTTATTTTACGCTCTGTTATTTTAAAGTTTCTTTGAATGGTTGATATTACTGAACTCCGAGGGAAACGTTCTCGTATCCTTCCCCTGAGAGACACTGCTGTCACCATGTTGCCATCTTTGACAGGATATTGACTAACCCTTCGAGACCGTCCGGATCCAGGTTTTATTTGAAAAAAATGACTTCTCACACCTTTAATACAAAGAGGTGACCTCACTTCAAACCGTTCTGTGACATCTTAAAAACAACTCTCTGAAATAGTGATGATTTAGGTGCATCACACTAAAGGGTGTAAGTACTTTATGGTGCAATAACTTGTGTTTTATATTCAAACCTCAGTAAAAAGTGAGGGATCCAGTGGTCCAGAAATGTATCAATCAATCAATCAATCAATCAATCAATCAATCAATCAATCAATCAATCAATCAATCAATCAATCAATCAATCAATCTTTATTGTTTCTGGACTCATGGTCCATTTAAAAATGGAAAAAATGACATACAAGAGGAAAAATGAACACACAAAATTTACAGATTAATGTGTTTTTTCAGATTAGATAAGGATTGAGATGTTTGTGTAAGAAGGAATCACATCATCAGTGTTATTTACATATGCTTTAATATATAGACTGGAAATATCTGAACTTTTTAATATCTATCTAAATGTAAAAACATCTTTTTCAATGGTATTTCTAATTTAATAACCAACATTCTTTGTTAGGCTGTCTCTCATCTGCTGATAATTATTTTACATTTTCATGTAACAATCGCTGGAAGAAAACAGGAAACAAAGGTGAACTGATAACACAACTATGAAGAAAATGAAGAGTTTATTAATTACAGTCTACAGATAAGTAAGGAAATAGAGGGATGATGAATGTGATTGCTTGTACCGCTTTTTTTATTGTGATGTTTCCAAGCTCTTTTAACTATTAGAGAAAAGAATTAGGCTGAAAAGGATGTTTTGACAGCTTCACCAGAGAAATGATCAAGATGTAATTATTGAATTTTTAAAAGATCTTCTGAAGACATTTTTTATTTTAAAAGGTTCATTTGAGCAAACTAAATTGCAGGTTCACAATACTGAAGATCCATGTGTGATTATGAATACCCTCCTCTGTCAGAGCTGGGATTTCATTTGTTAATTGGGGGCCTATGGGATCTAATGTGGCAACCAACCGAACTTAAAAAAAATCTATATGAATATTGTGTATTATAATACAAATTACATTGTGCCTTGAAACAGTGGCTCTTGTAGTATTTTTGTTTTTGTTTGGTTCTAGCTTGTATGTGGCAGTAATGCATCTTCATGCCAGTTGCCACCCACCACACAACAAAAAAATGTATTGTGTAGTTTTTTTTATACTTTTGTAGAATTATTTTTAAACTCCTTCTCCACGTGTATTTTAAGTATATTGCATTTGCCAAAAATGGGGATGAAACACTCTAAAACAAAGTTTAAGAGGAATTAAACTAACCATTTTTTGTTCAAATTTTCTGGATAATTCAGTAATAATATTATAATAAATTCTTTGTGCAATAATAACTGTGTTGTGAAAATAAGATATTTGACAGTCCTATTGTTAACCATATTATTGCATCATCAGAGACCCCCCCTTATCTCTGCTCCCTACCAAACAAAGGCAAAAACACCAACAAAAAGGATTTTTATAGACATGTTTGGAGCATCTGGTTTGTCACACATACCCACCTTAATTTTTGCCTTAATAAAAAATTTATAATTTTCACAGATAAATAAATACAGGTAGAGAAACCAGCGTGGAAATATATGAACACACTTTATTTAGTACAGAGACACAGCCTCAGGGTAAGCAGTGACTTGCTGCAGCATCTATACAAACAACATTGAGATCATTCTTTTTCACACACACCTTACGCCTACCTGCAAGAACATTCAGAGCCAAATATTTGTCAACACTCTCAAAGTAAAGGCGTATATAGCAAGACAGAAGTGATGGGGATTGGCAAAGTCGTCAGAAAAAAATGGAGGCGAAAAACTCTCAACAAACACAAAAAAAAAATCAGAACAAACTGTTCTTTGCATTTAACAGCCTGTTCTCAAGTTTTGTTATCAATGACTAACTTTCAAATGCATGCTTGGAGGTTTGTGGTTTCATTTGTTGTTGTTTTTTTTACTTCCTCCCAAGTAGCTGTTGGTTTCATATCATTTATATTATAAAAATCTTAAAAAGTGCAGTAAGTGTATCCATCACTAAACATCCACTTCAAATATGAAGCTTTTTGTTGAAGTTTCATTGCTTGTGTCGGTCTACACATCTGACGCTAGTTATGAGGGTCTCCTGTTGATTTTTATTCTATATTGCAAAAAATGAGAACCAATTCATGCATGAACAATAGAAAAAATAAATTAGGCCATGAAACACAGCTCAGTGAGTCCGCAGAGCGGTTAGTTGTAATTATTGGCCTCTAACAAATAAACTTAAACATGCAAAAATCCCTTATAAAGTCTGTTCTGGTGTAATCTTTGGTTTTACAGATAATCCATGAATGAGAGAGCTGGTCTTCCTCACACAGCCCTCCCCGTTCCACATGCTGGACATACAAGTTTCATGTGTTTGTTGTTTGACACTGTGATCATCTTTTCTATCATGCTGATCGGTTCAGGTTGCAATCTCAGTTCTCACTTAGCTACAGAGCTACACAGATCTTGCTTTATCTCAACGAAACATGCACCAAAACACCCCCATTTTCTTATAATGATACCTCCCTCTGTGACAGGACGTGCAGGGTAAAAGATGAAAACCAAAATTATTTTTTTGATATTGATTTGGCTGCTTTTTTCTGAGCTCCCCTGCCCCTTGTTAAAAGGAAATACATTACAGAGTGAAAAAATAAAAAGAGTAAAACATTGTTAGGTCGGGATGAACACACAAAGTCTTGTAACAGAACGCTGGTATGATGAAACGTGTTGTTGGGTTACATTTCTGGAGCATCCACGTGCCTGCTAAGACTGAACTGAGTCCAAGAGCTGTGATACCGAGAGAGCAAGAGCTCTTTTCAAAAGTTTTACATATTGTTACTAAGAAAAATGCACAAAACAGGAAGCAAGACATTTAAATCTACTGATTAACAGCAGTATTTGTAGTCAGATTAGACTGAGTCATTGAGCTTCTGGCTCTGTTGTTTTTAACAGTCAAAAGCAGTACAACTGGGCATTTTTTTCCTTATTTACTTTTTGCTTTGACAGGCATGACAAAGAAAAGCAGCAAGTGAAAACTGTGAATATTAAGGCAGCAGGGAGAGGCCCCATGAATTTCGGCGTTTCTGACAGCAGCTTCGGTTCATTTATTTAACATCACAAACAGACAAAAACTCAGAAACATTTTTGCCAGCATTGTTCTACGCTTTAAAGACAGATCACTGCCCTGAGCTCTGAGTCCTGAGTTCATTGGCAATATCCCACAGCTAAGATCCAGGCATGTTCTCCAAACATTTCGGTTTGGTTTTGATCTCTTGCTGAGGAGGGGCTCCTTTAACATCAACTACAATTTTTAAACTGATGAAAAAGACTGTCAAAAGGAAAGTGAAGGGACATTTTAAATGACTTTTGAGTTGCAGTCAGGCCCATTTTGTTTGCATTAAAATATCTCAATGCTGCAGGGATCAGCAGGTCAATTAAAAGCAATTTAAAAACATCCAACTTAACTCTCACGGCAGTCGATCTGAGGTGAGACACTTTAGCCCTTACAAGCAAATTAACATCAGAGCCTTTTACTGTACAAACTGAATAAGTTAACCCAATCCTATGAAAAAGCAACAAAACATTAGTTTCACTGTATTTAAGTATGTATATATTTATATATAGTGTGTGAATATGTACAGACTGCAAAATATAAACAGAAACTTAAAAAGGAACTTTTCTTCATTCATTAAAACGCTCAGATCTCACTTTCCCTCAGTCAGGCTTATTAACATGTGAGAAGTGTTGTAAACAAAACACTGAGCGAGTAAAAGGGAAATGAAACCCAATTTAAAGATGCAGGAGTTGAGCTGAGTCAATATTCTAATCTTCTACCTCTCTATTCTCAATGGATTCAACCAAACTGATAATAAAATAGTTTTCGATCTTGTGAAACCAGAAGATGTCATCAAACAAAGTTGACAAGCCAATGTGAATCAAATGTCATTCTGGGGGTAGAAACTTATGCAAATCTATTTCTCATTTGTTGTCAATGGAGCAGTGAGGGATCTCATGTCTAAAACACATTATAGCTTTAGAAAAGAGTCGACTAGTTCTGACAGATTTTCCAGTGTGACTAGAACAGAATCCTTGGCAGACAACACAGATTCTCAGACTAATAAACTGAAACAAACCCATTACAAAGTAATGCTTTGTCAAAAACATGACTGGGAAAGTTTGGTCCAAGAAAAATATAACAAACAAATAAGTGACAAAATGAAAAACAAAATGTTGTTGAAAATCCTCTCATTATGTTCTTAAAAAGCACCCAAAAAACTTTATCAGTCTACAAACATGTACACAAACACACCTATCATATCCACGCTGAGAGGAGGTGGAACTCGTAGAAAGGCACGACGCAGGAGGGTTTCAGCCTTTGTAGTTACTACAGTAAGAGAGAAGGGAGTTTCTGATCGTCTGCTTCCACCTGGAAGCTGAGGAGCGATGGCACCACCAACGAATGGACGGACTGCTTGTGGGTTACTCGGGTTCAATGAACCTCGTGAGATGCTCAGACTTGTGCAGCCCATGAAGGCCGACGCAGAGCTGTGGTTTGGACGAGATTCAGATATCAGTGAGCTGCAGTCTTTGAGAAATTGCACTGACATCAGAGGAAGCCAGCTTTTAATTTCACTTCACGGTGACGAGGATCCAACAAGCTCTTCCTCTCTTAGATAACAATGAGCTTGGTAGAGCCTTTCAGCTGTTGCTCAGTATGTGTATGTGTGGTTGTGTTTTTATTTGAGTGTTTTGCTGTGCTCATTGGGCTCAGTTGGACCTTTGACATGATTAATGGGGGCATCATTGCAGTTGGACTCTGTATGCACAGATGAGAAGCTTGACCTGAGAAAAAAGGATCAGAGACAAATAACAGTTAGCACTACTGTAAAATGATCCACAACTGCTTCATTACAATAACAGTTTGCCTTTTTAGCCTTTTGTTCTGACTGAGATAGAAAGTGGTAGTACTGATTTTGAAAGCTTTTAGATCAGCGGATTTGATGACATACTTGCTGTCTAGTGCTGAAAAAAAATTACACAAAAGAAAAACTGGAAAGCTAATGAATAAATTTAGATATATTCTATATTTTTCACAGTGCAAACAAATTCAATAAAAAAGACCAAAACAAGCAGTGAATTGATCCTCCTAATGACTTCTCTGTTGCAACAATGGGGCACGTGTCTGCTGCCCTTTTACTGGTCAAGAGTGCTGCTGTGTTTGTGCTCATTCATAGAGACGCTCCTCTCTACAATTTGGATTTGTCTAAGTATCTTGACATTACCATCTAAACCTACTGGCTGACAGATTATCAGTTCTTCTTTTGAATGGCTAAAAATGACTTTTCCCGAAACATTAAAAAACAGCTTTTGGTCACTGCATGTTTGTCACCTTGGCTGTCGGTGCCTCTGCTAGACGGATGAAGAGTTTGTTGATGCCTGGCACCGGACTGAACGAGTAGATGAAGTGACTATCCTGAAAGTTCAAAGACAAAAAAATATAAATTGGGAGAAATAAGCATATTTCCAATTAATACAAAAGTTAAATGTATCAAAAAACAAACAAATAAATAAATAAAAAAACAAAATAACTTAGTAAATAAAAATAATTGCATGCATGCATACACAGTCAGAACAGGTTTTGATATAGTGACAATCTTATGAACTATAAAATTGTTTCTTGTCATTTGTATGTATTATATTTTTTGTTTTATCCATCTGCTAGATTTTTTAAAAAAATTTATTTTTGTGATGTAACTTTATTCAGTTGTTTTGAGCTGCATGTTGTTTAATTAATTGCTGTTTTCTTTAAATACCAACCAGGAAAATGGGCAGCTGGAACTTGTCGTTGAGCACCACAGCATGGACACTGCAGGGTCCGCAGAGCCTGGCAGTGATTTCATTCAGGAAGTTAGCATGAAAGATGAAGAGGAGGATGCCTGAGCCTGGAGTGGAGGAGAGGGAGAGGAAAAGAAGGGACGATGAGAAGGTAAAGAGTCTTTAAAGTAACCTGCAATGTCATTTTTACATCAAATGACCCTACACCAAAAAACATCTGCTTAACAATAGAAAACATCCACAATATCTCTTAAGTTATGTAATGATTGAATTGTGTTTATTAAAAATGCAACCAGTAGTTGACACAATTGGCACCTGCCAAATTCAAAGTTTTACCCTCTGATTGTGGCTGTGACTTGAAGCCAAACTCCATGGAGAAGTCCGGCCCTTCACAAAGCCTGTGGCAGGCAAGAGGAAAGACAGGCTCCAGCAGCACCAGACGAGACTCAAAGTATGCTCGAATTGTGTCCTCCGCTACACTGGACAGCCTGAGGGACAGATGTTTGGACAAAGACAAATGCTCTGAATGGCTTTATCAGCAACATGTTCAAGAATACAGGAAAGATATATGAGGAGGAACATAAACACACAACAAAACGCCTGGTTAATTTATAGGCTACGATGTAAGCAAATTAACCATGTGTATTGGTCTGTATTGGTAATTAAGTGTTATGTGCAATTCAGATCTGAAGTTCAGATTGATTTCAATCAAATATCTGAATTTTTGTCCCATTCCTGACACTCATTGTCTCTAAAATCCAGCTGTAAACTCCATTCATCAGCCACTATCAGTGTGGACTGGAAGCTTCAGTTTGTACTTACATGCTGATGTGGTCCTTGATGAGGTCACACACCACCAGATTGTTGCTGAGCTTGGCAAAGTACATGGCTGTATTCTTGTGTTTTGACAGGATGTTGCAGTCAGCTCCATACTCCAGCAGGAGGCGCACTACATCAGTGTTCCCTCTTTTGCATGCCTGAGGTGGACAGGGGATATTTACCAACACAACCTGTGTCTTTCAAACAGATCTAACCATTACATGACAATAAAAAAGATAAAAAGCCTCCAGGCATGTTCAATTTTTTACATCTGTTTCGGAAAAACACAATGTAAACACTGTTATTCCTTTGTTACTTACTGTACTACAGTTTGTACCAAAATGGAAAAGCACTGAGTGAAGCAAGACATGACCTGATGTAACCTAAAGTTCTGCACATATCCACTGTGTTTATATGAAGCACCTATGAGAAACTGTTTGAGCACATGGACACTGTCTTACAAGATTTGAAAAGTTCTGACTGCTCCATATAGGGGACACAATGTATAAAGATAAACAGAGGCTAAATTTGCTCGCTCAGCCTGAAACTGTCGACTGCTGTTCGTGTCCTCTCCTCTTTAGCACTTTCCAGACAATGTAGTGACTTAGGATAAATATTCTTTGCCACTGGTGTGAGACTGTACATCTGACACCACTTGATTAAGACTAGAAATGGTAAACTGAAGTTTCTGTAGGGGCTTGGTGACATGATTAAAATCTGTGTCGCAATACTACTGTTGCCCAATGGAGTTTAGATTAGTGGAATAGTGTGACACTACTGATGGGAATATGTATTACGTTATTTCATGTCTAACTGGGCTCTGTATAGAAGTGCACATGGAGGACCAGATCTTGTGTGACAAGGTGTTAACCTGTCACAGAGTGTTTGGCTGGTGTAAATGGTCAAGCTTGAGCTGGTTTCATTGTTCTGTGTCCAACACAGGAATGTGTGAGGGAAATGTGGCATTACCTTCATCAGTGCTGTCTCGCCGCTCAATGTCTGAGCGTTGACATAGGAGCCAGCCTCCAGCAGGATGGCAACTGTTGTTAAAAAATTCTGACAGAACACAAACATAAATAGAAAATGCTCAGAAATGGCACAAAAATGGCGATTGTCTACATTTAAGGGTGAAACTGGGGTTACAATGGTGCCATCAATTTTGAAAAGTACTTAAGGAAATGACAATAATGCCATATTTTAAAATGATGGCGCTACAGTAGAGTATGATGGTGCAACCACCAGTATTTTATACTTTGAATCTGCATCAGTTGATTTTTGGCTACCTAAGAGCAGTGCAACAAGCTGTAAACACAACACTGACTTTTACTGACATTTTAAGACTGTAAGGCCAATGCAATACCAAACTGTGTTTTTTTTAAACACTGGGCAGGCATTGGAAATAATCCAACACTTAGCCAAATATTAACTCTCCTTTTTTCTTTATCTCCACTAAACTTTTTAGAGGAATGTCTAAGAAATCTATTCCAAATCAAACCGTGTACAACCTTATGGTAAGATATAAGATCCCTTTCTCATCTTTGGTAAGAGGACGCAATACCTTTTCAGCAGCATGCATCAGGGCTGTGGTGCCATTCTTCTGTCGTCCATTCACTCTCACCCCCTTCTTTATTAGCAACCTGAGGATGTCATCCTGTCCCCCTGCTGCTGCAAGCATGCTCAGAGACATACCACTGACATCCTGTGGAAAAATAACAGATACAAAGCTACAATGTCACAAATGAAAGGGTAAAATAATTAGCCTCTGACTGACCTACTCTGCACCAAACAACAGTTTTTGATATCTGCACTTTTCTCTGGTCCTTAGAAAAGCACAGTGCTCCCTTTCTTTCTGGTATTTGAAGCACACACTACGCTTGCATGTTTATACAATAGTAAGAAACACGTAGGCACAGGGAAAATATGCAAACTCTACACACAAGAGCCCTAGCTGTTAGGTCAAGGCCCAGATTTTGTTGCTGAGATGCAGCAGTGCCGAAATGTCCACTTAATACTATCTGTGACTCAACCACTGTTAGATTTTTAATGCATGTTTCAGCTACAGAGTAGCATTGTCTGGACCAAAAATCCCCAGATGATTTTTGAGATGAATCCTTGAGAATTTCTTGTAATAAATTTGATGATCTGTGCTTAATCTAGAGTCATTATCAGGTCAAAACTTCAACTTGTAAAATACTTAAATTGGTGACCAAATACTTGCAAAACTAATGGAATTCCCATCAACCTCAAATGTAAGTTGGGCTTATTGCTCTTCAGTTATGTTTAAAAATTCATATACTTAAAAACTGAAATGTTGTTCCAAAAAGTCTATGGAAAAATAAAAAAAAGTCTGTGATCAAAAATAAAAATCAATCAATCAACACATAATCCCAGAACAAATACATATTTTTTTGTCATAATGAAATGTTTTTAGGCCAAGAAGAATTTTATTGTACAAGCAGAGGTCATAAGAACAGTTAACTGAAGGCATTATAATTGCACCAGGATGATGAGTAACACGCACTTTGTGCTTATACAACATCAGTAAAAGAAAGCTATCAACTACACAGGAAAAAAAATTCTTTTTGACACCGAACAGCAATGGTAGTAAATGAACAATCATGTATCCTATGTAGACCTCCATACACCATGGTATCTGGAGTGCAACCCTAACTCCTGAATATACTGCAACATAAATATACCTCTTTCATAAAGAAGCACTGACACGGGAAAAACCTGTTTGCTGTTGGTATGAATGAGTTAACATTGGTTATTTGTCCGCAACCCTGCTCACAATCAGGATATTATATTTTTCTGACACTAATTGCTTTGGTATGAAAGGGTTAACACTTTTCTCTCTATACCTGTTCACTCCAGCTTCTACTATGGATTACACAAAAGCTTAAGTCCGTGACAAATAGCAGCACTGCTACTTGGAACATTTAACCATAATTTCTGTTCCTTTGATCAAGGAAAATAAGTAAAATTACAACAGTCTTCTGTATGCAATGAAGGCTTCTACAGAGTAAAGTGACCCCGTCAAGCAATAAATAGCCCAAATATCCAGTGCAAAATAAACACTGATGACTAAGTTTTGAATCAAAATGTGGCTGTGTAGCCAGGACAACAGTCGCTGAGCCTGTGGCCGTCATTCTGCTGGTAAATGCATGTTAAATATTATATTTTCTGTTTTGTTGTCTGATTTTTTTGTTTTAACCCTTTTGCAAGGTTTGTATGTAAAAGAATAAAAAAATAAGTTTAAATTAAATATTAACAATTACATGTAATAATATTAAGAACTATATGGATTTAGGTAAATCATTGTCCACAAAAAAAAAAAAAAAAAAAATTACCCACTATTTCATGTGCTATTTCATGTGTGGCACCACTAAGAATTTACCAGCCTTTGTCCATCCCTTCATATGTGAAAATGTTAAGGGGTGTAATTTTCATTTTTGATCATCTTTAAATTATTTGAAGTTACTGACTCTGCAATAAAAGTCAAATAATAAGAATAAGAGTGAAATAAGAAAAACAAAACAAAACAAAAACAAAGACAAAAACAACAATACAGACACAAAAACAAACCTAATCACTGGATTTACTGGCCTTGAAGGTACACTGGGATTGACTGCTAACAAAATTTATCAGGATCGCACCGATTCATTATGTGTAAAATGCAATACATGATTGGGAAAGAAATGTTATAAAGCAAATGATTTACACTGTAAGGCAATCTGATCCTAACAACATATTAATGTCACAAACATCCAGTTAATAGAAGCTTAAAATGAAGTAATAAAAATAAAGACTAATGCAGTGTGTTTTACCTCAAATGAGAGTAACAGAGTACTGAAGTGTTCTACACAGTTGCTGTATAGTGATACAAAAATACAACCAAACCTTTTGGCAGCTTATTATTACACAAGAAAAAACAAACCTTTAAACAAACATATAAATGAAGATAATGACCATTTATCGACAGGATCTTCCAAGAGGAACATGTTTAAAATATTTAAGTGAGGTATGCACATCGAGCTTCTAATTCTCTAAAATCAGCAAGGAAGGTTTGCCATTACTGCTGCAGGCTAACAGGGGCCATCTACAATACAGGCTACTGGCTAAAGCAAGAATATAATACATTTGGGTCAGGCATTTGGGAATTATATGAAGCAAGTCAATGCACATCTATAATGTTGGAGGGACCAGTTGCAGAGATTTGCTGGTAGGTTTTTAATTTCTTTTTGATCTTTAAAATTATCATAAAAATGCTACTGAAAACAGTACAGGCAGAAAGATAAGTGTCTAAGTATGTTTTTTTTTTAAGTAAATAAGAGTAAAAATTCTTATAGAAATGTACAGTCACTGAGGCTACCTTTGCCCAGTTAAGTGCGGGAAATGCCTAGTTACAGATGCTGGGGAGTCCCAGACAATTATGAATGCTTCCATCCTTTTCACAAATATTGTGACTGAAATTGTGAAAGCATGTTTGGGAGCCACAGTGGCTCATTGCCCCAGCCAGAAAGTTGTGGCAGGACGCAAATCCCGGAAAAACGAGTTTCACGTTAACTAAATGATCATACATCTAAAACTTGAACATTTCTACAGATAACTTGCGATGATCTGACAAATTGACAGTGTTACACATTTGACTGTTACATACATATATGCAGTCTAACCATTTTAAACATTAATATCTGCCTTTTTAGAGCCAAAGCTAGAGTTCAAACATCCTTAGTGTCACCTGTATATTCATGCAACAGTACACCATAGCTTGGTCCAGTAAATTTGATTCAGAATATTTTAAGGACCACTGAATATTTTAAGGAAGGAAGGCAGGGCATCTGTTAATGTTGAGGACCTGTATGGCAAGTGAGACCAAAGTTCATGGACAGTACGGTTCACATCTGCAGAGTTCTTAAGTCCCACATAATTTGAGGTTTAGGCCACAGCTCTCACAGACCTCTAAAAGCTCACTGATCCCTTATGTTTTCTTGCAATTCTAAAACAAATATTTACAGAGACAGATAAACGGGACCATCCCACTCTGTGTTTGGATTTTGAGTCTCTGGCTCCTGCCCTGAACTTTGCTTGGAGGCGACTGGATGCCCTCTTCTTTTCATAGACTGAATTGAGTTATGTACAAAATACTTGACTTCCCTCCATGTTCTACTGTTCAAGGCAGGCTCAGCAGCTAAACACGCATCACAATCCTTTTTGCCTGGCACTTTCACCAGTTTACAGAAATCTCCAAGCTGACGCCTCACTGCTGCCTGTTCCTCCTCACTCCACAACCTCTTGTTTCTCTTTTGAGGCTTGACAGCTGGAGTGGCTGCAGCAGACAGGGGCGTACTTTCTTGTAATACTAGTGTTCTATCAGGAACATTGGGTCTATGAATTGTTGGGACAACCTGTGCAGTTGTAGGGGCCCTCGGTGGGTTTGTGGGGTAAGCTGGTGTACTTGAATGGTTCAGAGGTGTGAAGGAAGAAACAATGGGCCTACTTCTGTCATTTAGTGTTGAAAATGTAGGGACCATCGGAGGACTTGGAGAATTTAATGGTGTGAATGTAGGTACCATCGAGGTACTTGGAGCATTAAGGGTGCTAAAGCTTGGAATCATTGAACTAGTAGTATCCTGTGGTGCATACACAGAAGGGGGTGGCATACTTGTGGCATTCTGTGTATAGGGGGGAGACATTGGCATGATTATGTTATTCTCTGATGTATATGAAGGAGACATTAGTGCATTTGTAGTGTTGTGTGGAGTAAATGTAGGAACCACTTGTGTATCAGTAGCATTTAATGGTGTGAAAGTAGAAATTAGTGGTTGACTATGGACCATGTTTGCACTAGTAGAACACAAGGATGCATAAGTTGATGTCATTTCTTGGGGGAATGGTGTTGATGACTCTCTCAAGTCAGTTGGAGGTGCCATTGTCATACAACAATCTGAACTCTCTCTCAAGTGATCTGGATGCACTGTTGTCAAACTGCAGACAACGTTTGAGTCTTCCAAATCTTTCTTTGTGGTTTGGACTCCAGCCTTTGGCCTGTCATTTACACTCCCCTCTGACTGTTGCTGGTTATTTCTCCTTCGTATTGTCTGTAGTGTGTTGTGAACATAGTTTTTGACATCTGTCCAAGATCTTCCACCAAGATCTGGTTCAGCTGCAATGCAAGCATTGCACTCCTTTTTGCCTGGAACCTTCATCGTTGTGATGAATTCACACAAGTAACGCTTCACTGCAGTCTGCTCTTTCTCACTCCAAGGTCTTCTCTTCAAAGCAGGCTTCTGTGCAGTTCCTAGGAAGGGAGAAGAGAATTATAGCTTTATAGGAGAAAGGCAATCTTCAAAGAATTGCTAAAGGTCAGAATGTAAGAGTGTTGCAATTTAAATAATAAAAAAACAGTGTGAAGTGCAGGGCTTTCCCAGTCCATTCTTGACTTTAGAGAAAAGCAAGATTTTGTTTGGTCAGCTGCTGTTTTCGAGACTGTTTGATACTGTCAATAGCTCCAGAACAAACAAGTTAGTGGTCCTTGAGTTGAGTTTAGTCAACTGCTGTTTCAAAGGTCAAGCATGAACTGAAAGAGAGAGAGAGAGAGGAGAATGATGGCTAAGCTGTCTTCTCTGATGAACAACGATTTCCATCCCATGAAAGACACCCTGACAGCACTAGAGAGCTCCACCAGTGATAGACTCCTTCACCCTAAGTGTGTGAAGGAGCGATATCATAGGTCCTTCCTCCCAGCAGCTGTCAGACTTTACAACAAGCACTGCTCCCAGTAAACCTCACCCCCGCCAGCCTGGA
>JAPZDV010000005.1:3184207-3232809 GCA_029814665.1 Acanthurus lineatus
GTTTCCCCTGACCTCCCTCCTCTCTTCTCCTCCCCCCTTTCTCCTCATCCTCCTCTCCTTCATCCAAACTTCCATCCCTCATTTTTTCTTATCTCTCTTTCTCCTGCTTCTTCTTCTTCCATCTTTTTTTTTTCTCTCTCCAGGTGACCGTTGAGTTGATACAAGGGCTTTAAGTCAGCAGGCTGGAAAGAGCTTTATTGTGTGTGTTCGTGTGTGTAGTATGTGTGGTGTGTGTGTGTGTGTGTGTGTGTGTGTGCATGTGTGTGTGTGCGTGTGTGTGTGTTGGGAAGTGGATTATCCAGGTTCCAGGACTCAGCGCTCACCGGCAGCCGAGCGGAAAGCTTTAATGAGAAGTCGCTGTTTACTGAGGACAGAGTGGGACACACACACACATGAACACACACACACACACACACAACACAGAGACTTTTATAGACTCACAAAGACGAAAAACACACAATAATACACTGCTGTAGACACACACACGCACAAACACACACACACACACTAACCCAAGCAGTAATGGGATTTGGAAGGTTTTCTCTATAAACCAGTCTGTCCTCTGTCTCCTCATTAAGGAGGACTGTCCAGACCTGAACACAAACACACACACACACACACGTACACACACACGCACGCATACATTCACACACACACACACTCACACTCACACACAGACACACACACTGCTGGCTCCACAGTGCTACAGACTTCTGGGCTCACTAATTATTTGGAAGCTCTGTATCTTTGTCTTTTTTTTGTTGTTTGTGTGAGTGTACAGTTTAGGTGTGTGTGGGTGTGAGTGTGTGTGAGTGTGTGTTAGTGTGTGTGAGTGTGTGTGTGTGTGTGCTGGCTCGCTGCTAACAGTCACAGTCTGGCTGAGTTTTGGATGAGGGCAGCAGAAGACACTTTGCAGGCCAAACGGCTGTTGATCCAAAAAATATCTGGTGGAATTTTCTTCCGATTGTCACAAATTTGATCTGAAAACATGTTTTCTTCAACTTCGGCTCAGGTTCACTCGCTCAGGTCGCCGCTGGCATCACGGCACGGCACGGCACGGGGACGTCATCGCCAAGGTGACGGGATTTATTGTTGTAATGCAATTAAGGAGCACGCAGAGGATCGCTGACGAACGTGGAAGGAGACTCAACAGAGCTGCAGCTCAACCTTCAGGCAGGAACAACGACAGCAGCGAAACACCGACATGCAGTTTGTACTCATGTGGAGTTCAGCTCGATCATCACGTCTGATGTACTTGTACTTTCTGTTTTCAGCACCTCGCAGTAAAACAGGCAGCTTCAGCTCCTTTTCAGTATTCAGAAACATGTGATGAGCTGCAGACAAACATTGTGTTTAAAGTTGAAAACTTCAGCTCCACTTTGACCGGATAAAACGTTCATATGAAGGAAGCACATGGAGCGTTCTGCTGCATGACGAGTACTTTTACTGTAACTGAAGTTACTTACTTTCATAGTTTTGCATGAGTAAAGTTTGAGGTGCAGGACTTTGTCTTTTTTCAGTTTTAGATTAATACTCTTCATGTGTGCTAATAATTTCATTTACGTGCAATATCCATGTATATTACTCCAGTTTCATCTGTGCAACTGAATATTACCACTTCATCTGTCACCCTTGTAAATATTGTTCAATTTCTTGTTTTTATTTTGCACTTATTATTTATGTTCTTTATTCTTATTGCTGCTCTTTTACACTATGTCTTTACTGTCAACTTGCTGCTGCAACAATGCAAATTTCCCCATTGTGGGACTAATAAAGGATTATCTTATCTTAAAGGTTCTACATGGGATCAGAAAAATGGGAAGACTGAACACTTACAGTTAACTGAAAACTTAGAAAACATCATTTGTTAATGAAGACTGTGATACAACTGAAAATGCCACAGTGAACAAAATGATTGATAATAGTAGAGAGTAGAGACCGTTACTTCAAATCTTACCTATACTTTGAGAGCACTGGCTATTTGCCATCAAGCCTCTGAAATCAATCAGCACATTAATGCAAAAGAATTCAATGGAGCAAATAGTACTCACCATCTCTAACAGTGCTGGGTAGACTTGATGGCATTGTTCGATCTATCTTGAGAAGTTGTTTGCTCACTTCCTCCAGCTGTGATGGATTTTTTGAGAGCCTGTAACACTCCTGGCTGCTCGTTCCAACCAGTTTGGCTACTTGATCCAATTCATGCTCATTTAGGCTCATAAGTTGCCAGCAACTGGCAATTTGCTCCCTTAATGATGAGGACAGGAGTGCTTCTGGGTTTTTAACTCCACACTCCATTGCAGCCCTTCGGAAACAGTCCAATCCTCGGATGAAGGATGGACCCTCAGTCCTTGCAAACAGGTATGGATTAGTCTTTGACACACCTGCTTGTTCTCGATTTTCAATGAGCAAGTCGACTGATGAAACCATTCGGTCTGTTAAAAGAACTAGCATGTTCCGTCCATACTGACCTTCTAGTTCTAACCTGGTGAAATTGGCACCAAGGTCCAGCTCCAGTTTTGTGCTTTTCCTTATTTGATCTGCAGAGGGCACAAACACTCCTCTGCTCTTTTTACAAGTGTAAGTTTGCAAAAGCATTCTACCAATATTTCCTACCCTTCCTCTATTAAACAGACATACATCTGCTAGAGTGGCCTCACTGAGCTTTTTCCATGTAGACAAGCTAGGACTTTCTTTTAGCTCCTTCCTGGATTCATCTTCTTCCCTTGTGATAAATCTGTGAAGTTTAATTAAATCTTCTGTCAAAGTTGATTTGTCAACTTCCACTTTCTTGATTTCTTGCTTTAGAGATAATGTAAGAGCTTTGCGAGAAAAACACTGATTCCATTTGGTATCAAGAAGCTGTATGAACTTTTTCACTTCACTTTCAGTTTCACTGTCCTCTGTCATGCGACTTTCCCCAAAAGCTATTTCTGCAGCTCGTTTCAAAGAGTAGCCAATCTTTGAGACAAGCGAAAAGGTTTTAAACTTACTGGAACTGGGATCAAAACCACTAACTTTTTTGGCCCCTTCAACAGCTAATTCAAATCTGGATGGTAGACATACTTCATGCAAGTACTTCACCTTCGTGTCAAGCTCATTTACAGCAAGCACAAATCTACCCAGTTCCCTCATCTTTTGTGCAATATAAGCAAACTGAGACTTGTCATGGTCATACTTGACAGACAATGCATTGCCATATTTACAAATAAGTGGGTCATTTCTGATATGCCTTGAAATATCATCCTGATGCATGATGTGGATGATTTCCTCACAGCCTCCGCTTAAGAACTCTGACATTGGAAGCAGCTGGGAGGCAGCAGTGTGTACTCTGCTACTTGTTGTGCTTTCAGAGGATTTCTGATCTCCCTTTCTGGCCTTACAAGACCGCTCATGTCTCCATAAATCAGTTTTGCGGTAAAAAGCAAAGCAGTGCTGACAAGGCAGGAAGTCACGAACAGATATGCTGGTATTTTTTATCTGCTTCTTGGTGAAAATTTCACCATCACCACTTTTGAGAAATTTACAGTTATGTTCATAATCTCCTTTACTGCAAATTTGGTCAAGCAAAGTCTGTCTGACTTTGGAACCTTTGGGAAAATGTATTGCATGTGCAACATCTGTTTCCTCTGCATGTTTCCTCTCCAGGTGCTTTGCAAGTTGGGTAAAAGCCAGTTTGCAATATAAACAGAAGTGCTTTTTCCGTGCCTCTTTTTTTTCATCATCCACCGTGCCAGGTTTAGTTTCCAGCACTTTCTTACAGGTCCTCAAACTGGATCGTGTTGGTTGTTTCCCCTCCATAGTTTTCCTGCGACGCCGTAATCGGGTTTTAGTAATCTCCTTTGTGCAAGAGTCAAACAGAACTTGATGTGTCCCATCTGACTTACCTGGCACAACATCTGTCACTCCACTTAATTCATTTACTTCCTTGGGGGGACTTTTTTTGACAGCCATGCTATTTTGTTCTGTTTTGTCATCATTCCTTGTCAGCATGTCTTCTGCAACTCTCGCTTGACTTGAGGTATCAATGCTCAAACTCATTTTACTTAATAAACCACCTTTTGTATCTGAGATCCCATCTTCATGTCTTTCCTCCTGGTTATCCTTTTCTTGACTTTCCTGCATGGCAGCTGAATCACAAGCCATGTTTTTGGGTTCAGTTACATCCCTCCCACAATTTTGGATCTTTTCATGTTCCTTCACTGTCACTTGCTCATTGTTTGATTGGGCAGGACTGCTAGGCACTTTTTTGCCATCTTTTGGACCATCCAAATCTTGTGAAGTATTTTCTTTAATTCTTGGTGTACCCTCTTCACTTCGTGAAATGTCAAGGTTAGAAGTCAACCTAAAAGCATCACTTGAACTTCTCTCTTCAATCAAGCTCCTCTCCCCTTCAAATGACTTCAGATCACCAATAGTACAAGCCTGCAAAAGAACAAGTATATGTAAGACTTATTGCCAAATCAGACCTTATGAAGAATTTGACTGATTGAACTTTAAACACAGACTTATTTGGAAATAAAAATTGGAGGAGAAAAGTGTGCACTTGTTTTGAATTTTGGTTAAGTGGTGGTGATAATTATCTTTTACTTTTTGTATTGCCTTGGTATTAGCCTTTGCTCAATTTTAAACTACTGTTTAAATGCATCAGCACCTTGGCAATGCCCCCACCAAGATCCATGCTTACTCAAAGGTAAGTCAATGTGATGGCCACACATCACTTTTTGGCCCAACATCGGTTTTGAAAAAATCCTCTGAAACCTCTCATATCTCCAGTACAAAAACCACATGTGACCCATTGGAGAATAGTTAATGGCTTTATTGGATCCAGCAGCGTTCTGACATTGAATTTGTCTAACCATGTAAATGTAGTCATGGGGTGTTTGATGAAATGCTACATAGAAAAAAAAACAGGATATGCACTGACACTAGGCCTACATTCATGGCTTGCAATCAATACAACAATTACCGATATGTTACTTTTGATGGTATGCACAAAATATTTTTACCAAGCAGAACTAAGATTTTACAGCAAAATCTAAGAAGGTGGTGATTCAACACAACATGTCCTCAACCTGACCCAAAAAACAAACAATAAAAGACCAAAAACAAACAAATCAACAAAAAAACCAAACAAACCAAACAAACCCAAAAACAGGGTCTAGAGACCTTTACTACGAAGCCAGGATTTGTTATTGTGGCGTAACTGCAGATTAACGTTGGGTTTTCAGCCTTATGAAGGTGGACTGCCTCTTACTGGAGTATATCATTGTGGTAACTTGTGTTAAACACCCAAACTGCTCCGCAGCAGGTTATATTCAAGATAAGACATGAACAGGAAAACTACATCAACATTTATTTGAGATCCCGTGAAGTTCGGACCTTCGATCACCCCCCTTAGGGGTGCAGAAGTTTTCACAGACCCATACATTAGTGATATCTCGTCAAAGTAAGATTATCTGTCAGATTCTGAAGCTGTATGTTGCAGAGGATGAATGAAGAACTAAAAGTTGTACTTTACTTTGCACAAAAACAATATGAAGGTTATGCCTAGTTACCACTTATGTACATTTTATGTTTAGCCTGTTTTGCATATGCTCCATGGTCCGGTTAACATCACTGGGGCTGCACCTCACTGATTAGTCGGAAACTGTCATACAAATCTCAAGAATACATCTAAACAACACATTAGGCGAATGCTTCTGCATGTCCTCAGTTTTACATAAAGTCTCATATTTTTTATCTGGACCCTTGATCCTCTAAACTGGGGCTTTTTGGTGTGCAAATCCCTCTATCTTTCTATAAACTCCCCTGCAGGTTTTTTAGAGATCCAGCAGCCATGCCAAGGATGCACGTTTCTTCTCTTTTTTTTTTGCACTGATATTATGAGCCTCATGTATTCCCACATTCTGTCATTTTGTCTGCATCTAGCAATTGCAAACTTGTTGATTTTAGCTCAAATTATATGTTTAGCTGTTTTTATGAAATTCTTTAATAATATAGTTTGCTCTTCATTTGAAAAACAAAAAAGCCACTCTGCTGCCACTAGACTTGTTCATGTTTGCTATAGGTTACAGGCTGAAATATCTCCTCTTTTGTGTGAACATGCTAATGTCTGGATCGGAAAACCCTGGCTTGATTCACCAGGTTGATAACCACCTTCGTGTGACTGCTTAGCTGATTGTATTTGTTAGGTTTATCGAAACAAAAAGAGATCCATGGTATGTTGAGCTTGCTTCGTAGTACAGGCCTAAGGACCAGGCCAGGTACAGATAGCAACACATAGCAACACTAGTGTTCAGCCATTCACATAACATCAGGTTTTCATTAAGATGTCATTTATGCTTTTAAATTGCTGATGCAAGAAAAAAATAGGAGCTGAATAGATTATAGTTACTGAAGCCAGGTGGCCAATAATGTTGTGCTATGATCATGATGATGATACATGTTCTGACAGCATATACAGTATGTACCTGCTTGAAAGGGTTCATCTTGTCCTGTTACTTCATGTGTTCAGTGTCTTCCTCCGTAAGCTTGCTGACTGCAAGAAAAGTGACACCATGGTCTGTTAAGTGCTGACATTATGGTAAATAAGGTATGATTATGAATGAACATTACATCCAAATTACCAATGTACAACAAATAAACACTATTTTAAAACATTTATGATTGATATAATAAATTAGCTTAACTTAAGTTGCTAAAAGAAGTGACTAATTAAAGCAAAGAGCAATTTATATTATCCAGCCAACAACCGAGAGGCAGTAGGATTACATAACACAGAGCTCAGTTGATATTTTTGAGCTTTTTATATATTTGCTCACATAAAGCTAGACTAAAAGTAGGTGGCTTGATCCTTTAAGTCTCAAAACATTGTAAGTAAATAATTTTAATTTAAAAAACTAATTACCAGTACACAGTATTTCCTGCATAAAATACAGAGTTGTTGTCAAACTAAATGACTACACTGCAAAATATTTACACTATCAAATCAACGCTTAACCATTACCACATTTTTGTTTTAATATATATATAAAAAAGATAAAATAAGATATAAAATTGAGGCCATATGCTTACCTTGTTGATGCTTAGAGTTTTGAAAAACATCCTGAGGTGCTGAATTATTAGTAGACACGAAACAGTGACATCTGTAGATGTAGATCTTGAAGAGACAGATTCCTTGGTGCACAGCTCAAAACTAATTTTTTAAATATATAACGCTGTATTGGTTAACTATTAAAATCCTCTAAATGTGATTAAAGATGCTATCATGCAGCCCTCGTGAGTCTTTCCCCTAATGTTTAGTGCTAAGTGTTATCCATTAATACTGATGTTATGTGTAAATTGAACATAGATTGGATGATTCCCTAAGATATTTCAAAAAGGTTTGAAATTTGATTAAATCTAATCACAAACTCAGACAGAATATTAGTCATTAAGCGTGTGTTATTTGGAAACATGCCATATAGGAGGAATAAGAATTACTGATACATAACTGTTTATTTCAAATGCTTTTCAAATATGTTTAAACATTTCTGCAAACATAAGTGTATTTTTAATGAAATGTCAGGACCTTTCTGGGCAAATGTTTAACTATATCAGTGCTGTTTGTGACACACACCTGTGCTGTACTGGTCATCCACAAACTTTGCATTTTTTTTCAAACCAGACTGCACAAACACTCCCACACATACACACAAGGGGCAACCAAGGTGCGAGCTGTAAGAATTTGCAAAATGTGCTTTTTGGTTTAAAATTGAGGGTTCAAGAAGTCTTAACGTATATGTAAATTAAAACTCTGTATTAGACAAAATTAAATAAGGAACAGATTGGTCTGAAAAATAAAATATTTTTAATGAATGGTTTTATAAAATGGACCAAAAACACAACAGCTTTGAAGGGAAGAGAGCTTAGCTTACCTCTTGGTCCAGATTGTAGTCTTCTTTGGAATTAAGTGCCAGTTTTACAGCCATGTAATCTCCACTTTTCACAGCATCCCGCAGCTCACCTGACAGGAACAGGGTAGGGCCAAATTAAGTTTAAAGGAAGCATACATTATAGATTTAACATTCAAACATCCCTTAAAATTTAAAAAGAAAAAACTCTAAAAAAAAACCAGTCTAAGCTACTATTTAATTTATGTCACTTTTGTGACTAAACCCTGCACACATATTCCTTTTACATTCCAAATGCACCACATCACAGATGCTGAATTTACAATGTTATTTATACTTTAAGGATTTAAAGTTTAGGTAATGTTTGGAAAAACCTCTCGCCCTTGCAAGTGCCTTTGTTAATGTCAGAAAATCACTTCTTCCAAAGCTGCGAGGTAGCTTTTGGTCGGCCTGTAGTCTTGAATTTTGATACTCACTGGGTGACAATGGTGGACCTGACAGGATCTCATCCTCCCCATTCAGATGTTTCTGGAAGTCATCCAGAGTCATCCAGTCCAGATTGAGGTCCATTCCCAGACTCAAGGTGGCTTGGCCCTTGTCTGTGCAACACACAATACAGTGACATACATAATTAGTTAAAAGAAGGGCTGCAACTAAAACATTTTCATTATCATTCAATCTGACAACTGTTTTCAGATATCACTGTTTAACGAAATGTCATAAAAATTGTAAATTATCTCAATTATCACAACTTTAAAGAGCCTTAAGTGACACCTTCCAACTACTTTTACCCAACAAACACTCTGAAAACCCAAATATACTTCTTTACTATCAAAAAAAGACACATTTGCTTAATGGTTATTCCATTATTGATTCATTTTCTTGATAGCTTAATTGAGTAAAACTAACTGTTGCAGCTCTCGTTGGCAGGCTGAAACGTTACATACTGACTTATAATTCTTGCTCTTATCTTTATACCTTCAGTGCTCATCACAGTAACATTAATCAAAAATCAACAAAACTGACATCTCAACTGTTCAGAGGTACAGTAAAAGAAACAAAAAAAAGGTTTGGTATTTGGAGACAGCAAAAATCAGAAAGTGCTAAGTGATCAATTAGAAACAGACCAGTTTTGTCAGTGCCCTCTGGTGGGTCCTGTGGGTCCTGATTGTCGTCGCAAGCCATGAAGAGTCTGGGCTCACTGTCCTCTCTCTTTTTCCTCCTGTCATCTGTTGGGGTTCTCCTCTCCCAGTTGGGCCGCTGCGTCTCCTCCGACCTCTCCCTTCGCTCTCTGGGTTCTTCTCCGTGCCTCTGCTTGGCTGTAGAGTCCTCTCCCTCCCTTTCATCGCTGTCCAAGTTAAAGCCATAACTCTGGCCGGATCTGGGGACTACAGGTGAGCAGACAAACTGTCATTTCCTTGGAGATTAAGATAAAAGCAGGTTGTTACATCTTCATTGTTGCTACTTCTCAGTCTTGCTCAGTTAGGATTTTAGTCTTACTGGCTATAGTGGGCATGTTTGTCAAAAGGTGACATCACTCAGAAAATATAAAAGTTTAAAGTTATGGGTGGCATAGTGCTGAATCAAAGATCAACTGAAGTCACGCCACATTGATTATGTTATTGTGTACCAATCACGTACATGTATTTACATTCAGTTGTCAAACTTGACAGGAGAGGTGGAGAGGCAGATAGGCAGGGTAGGAGAAGAACAAAAAATCAAACAAATAAATAAATCAATAAAATAAATCATACAAAACAAGCAGATTGAGCATTACATGTTAGAAAGGGATTCATGCCAGACACAGGGGCAAGATTGTCATGGTTTTTGTGGCCACTGGAAAAAATCCTGCCCTGCTTATGAGTCAATATTGGCAAAATCTTACATTTGATGGGACATATCACAAAGAAAAAAAACATAACTACACAAAAATTAATGGAGGCGATCTTCAAACACTAGAATTTCTGTGTTGCACGGCGAGGCTGCCTCACTGTGTGGATCATACCTTCCCTTCTGATTGCACAGCAGACAAAGTGCTAACAGCTGGCTTAGAGCTACAACACACCAGTGTTTACTACACACTCAATGAGAATGAGGAAAAGGCAAATGTCAACACTGCTGACAAAACAGAACAAATACACTAAGGCTGACCTGAATACTCCAAAGCTTATACGCTTGCCTTGGTAATCAATCTCCAAATCAGTAACAAATGTCCCATTTTTACTATAATTATTCAGTGTGCAGTACCTCTGACATATCAAAGAACCTATAAAATAAAAAGCAGGGAATTTTAATTATTCATCAGCATTAATTGCCAGTGATTCTCAGACAAGGAGGTTTAACCTTAGTGACAGCTTTATGCCTCAGCTCTCTTCAGACATACCAGCACTAAAACTGGGGCAGGCTACAACTAGGCGAGCAAGACGCTGAAAAAGTCAGTCATCTGGAAAATGTAACATTTGCAAAGATGACCATCAAAAAATAAATGCCAGATATGACAACTGAAAATGGCATCTCACAAATCTACAAGTTTGGTAAATCACATGAAAACTTTAAGTAACAGCCCAGCTGTTGGCTGATTCCTTAATTGTTCTCTTCTCTGCTATGGTTTAGTGTACATGCATCACAGCGGTTGCTGATAAAAAGGCACAATAGGTTTGGTGCCCCTTCTGATGTGATTGCCAATATAGGTTGCAGACAATAATAAAAAGGTGGCCTGCCTTTGAGTGACCCAGGCAGAAAATGCCTGTATTTGGTGCTCTGTTGACAGTGGACATCCTATAAGTTGGATTACACACACATCCCTGAAAATGAACAAACTGACCTGACAGGAATGCCACAAAATGTTTAGAATATGCAACTTATTTCACATGTAGATATTTTGAACTGTTATGCATTCAGTTTTTTTAGTTTTATTTAACCTGATGTTAGGTTTCTCTGTAAGTTAAGTCAGTGTGGGTATATTTGACTGTTAAAATTAAAGAATATAAAAAGCCAGATGTTTCATATTTATGATTTTTTTTTTCAAATTTTTTTGATTCTTAAGTGTTGAAATGTCCGTGTTTTGTGATTTTTGTGCCTCTGTCACATGCATACCATCTGATTGCTTGGTCTTCTCAGTCTTCTTAGGCTCTTGTTTCTGGGTTGGAGAATCTTTGTTTGGCTTGGCAATCCTCTCAATCTTGCCTATTAGCTGTCATTGGGGAAAAACAAAATGTTAAAAAAACATTTCTGTCAAACCATTGAGCAGCAGGGTTCATCAGACAGAGCAAATAGTAATAAAAGTTAAGAGAAAAATGAAAGGTTGATATTTCATGTCTTGCTTGTTCTGAAAAAGATAAGCATGTTGTCAGTTTGGTCGTGTTATGTTCTGACTTTTTTGGGTTTTATTTAGCAAATTCCTATAAAATTTGTAAGAAAAGAAAAAAAAACACTTGCCAACCAAAAGCAGTGATGAAACACTGTTTCCTCTTGTCTTTTGGTCAGTCAAATACACAAAATATTGTTTTGTTGATCTGCTAGTGTGACTTTATTCCACGTGATACTGCCTTTATAAAGCAGATTAAGTATCATCCACAGTGTTGGTTTAAGTACTAATATCCTTTACTGTAAAACCAATACTACACTGTGAAAATACTCAACTACAAGTAAAATCATGCATTTAAAACATTACTTGAGTATGTTGTTGTCATCAGCAAAATGCACATTTAAGTATCAAAAGTAGAAGTACTCTTGCTGAAGTAAATGTTCCTTGTTAGTGTTCCTGTCACACCTGGAGATTTTTCATTTTTCATTTTACTGCTGTAGATGATTAAGGTTGAGCTGTTTTTAGCCACTTTATGCTGAGGGGCAGTTTAATCTACAGCAGTGCATCATACTCTGTGGGGTCAGAATATTTTGTACATGAGAACCATTTATTTATATAAAGTCCTAAAATCAGCCTGTTTTTAGTTTTGTTTTAGCACATTTTGCAGCTAATTCAAGAGGGTTTTTAAAGAAGTAGAATTTTAAACCCAAAACCACAAATAAGGAGATATACAATTTTCACTGGATAGGACGGATATGAAAAATTGTATTCTTAAAAAAAGTAACCAGTGAGTTAAGTTAACTGACAAAGGTATTGAAGTAAAAGTATATTTTCCTCTGAGATGTAGTGGAGTAGGAGCATATACTAAATAAAATGAAAACACTGTAGTAACTTGTAACTTGCAGTAACTTGTAACTTGAATTTGCACTGAAGTACAGTATTTGAGTAAATGTACTTAGTAACATTAAGCCCCAGATCATCCATCCACATTAAAACTCGTTTTCCATTTTACTCCGTCCATTTACAGTGGTATGCTTAAATGCATTCTGTTACCACTCAGACTTCACCATTTACTGCATGTGCTTCACAATAAATGCATTTTAATTTGAAGTTAATTGTAGGCCTTTGCTGTGAAAATGTTTTTCTTCCTCTGAACTTAAAATTATCTATTTCCTGGCTAAATCAGACCTTCTAAAGGCCTGATAAACTTTGCATGGGTGGTGTATATAGTAAGTGATAAACATCCAGGGAATGAGGACTGATGTTATATCTCATTAGGAACTTTTATCCACATTCCGGCAATTTATATCAGCATGTATCCTATTTTCAACTTAAATAGTTTCTATTATGTGGTGAATAAAAAAATAAATATACATAGCAATGGTACTGCACCTTTGTGGGTTTGCTGATGATCTTTTCTGGGGTGGGCTGATGCACTGGCTGCCTGCGAGGGGCGCGGTCCTTTGCCTCACAGTTTAACAGGAACTTCTCAAACAGGTTAGTGGAGCCTGAGGCATCTTTCTGTCCCAAAACTTCCTCTTTAGCCAGCTCATCTTCCTTACCCTTAGTGCTGCTAGTCGCTGTGATAGAGGATGAGGAGGACGATGAGGATGTAGAGGAAGGGACTTTAGGTGGTGCTGAAGTGCTCTCCTGTCCTTTGCTCTTAGCTTTCTTATGTAGAATTGAACTATCACTGGAGTCTGAGAGTGGGGCAGACTCCTCTTTAGCTTTAGAGGTAAGGCTTTTCAGTTTTTGGAGGCTGCTTTCTTTCAGAGTGGCGTCAGGCTTTTTGTTCTTTTTGTCATGAATGAGGTCCTTCATGCCCTGAAGCTTTACTTCCCACTTCCCCTTCTTCTGTTTAGACTTTTCATCCGATCGTGCTTTTTCAGCTGACTTTGCAGCAGTCTCTACTGATGAGGCATCATCCATTTGTGACTCTGATGGGCCGTCGCTCAGATCATCTTCCAGAGGTGCAGCAGCCTCGTCTTCAGAGGTTTCAATTTTCCTGTCCCTCTTCCCTTTCTTTTTCTTTCCCTCCTCTCCTTTTTCTTTTTTGTGCTTTCCTCCTTCCTTTCCCCTTTCCTTCTTGTGTTTTTTGGAGGGAACAGGCTCATCATCCTCCTCATCAGAGTCCACTAGCCGCTTTTTTGACTCAGTCTTTTTCTCCTTTGGTGGAGAGGGTGGAGTTGGGGCTCTCTCTTCTTCCTCTTCATCTGTTTCTGGTGCTGGAAGAGGCCTGAAGTCCTCCTTTCGTTTGTCTTTTTTCTTCTTCTTCTTTTTCTCTCTTGGAGGTGGCTCTGCTTCTTCTTCCCGGATCTTTGTTTTCTTCTTCTTCTTGATGGGTGCCTCAGTTGGACGGTCTTTGTCACTGTCGCTCTCTGAGTCGGCATCAAACACGTCGCTCTTTGTAGGCAGCAGTTTCTACCAGGAGAACAGGACAAGCAGTGAGTTATTTCTTAGACTGTATATTGTATTTTTGGAGCTACCAGTCGCATCTTAAGAACTGGTTACATTATTACTGTATAAATAGATTATCAACAGTCTTTTCGTTTAGGGTGTACACTACAAGAAGTATAATGTTTACCTGACTGTCACAAGACTTACCACGCTCTTCTTAGCTTCTGCCTCTTTCTTGGCCTTGACATCAGCCATGGTCTTCTTAAAAGCTAAGAGGACCTCGCGACAGTCCTCTAAATGGGCCTCTGGCTCCCAAGTGTCATCATCAGAGCAGTAATTTTTCCAGCGGACTCTGTAGAGCACTTCCCCCTATAAACAAATAAGAAATAGTTAGCTCAAGCATTACTTTCACACCATCCTGGAATGGAGGCTGCTAGCTGTAAGTATTAAACTGTTTACTATTTCACCTGCCAACAGAATCTACAGGGCTTCACAACATTTCATATATGATACATATATTTACATATACGATAGCTGGATGAATGCAAACATGTCGGCTATATTAGAAAAAAAAATTATTGTTTTGAATTGTGGTTATCTTTCTTTGATCCACTGGTTGGATTAATAGTGCATGTTGCATTGTACAAAAATGCAAGAGTTCTCTGAGTGAAAATGCAAAACATTTAAAGCTGCATTAGCCTACTGCTGGAAAATGCAAACACTTGTGCAGATAATTAAAATCAATAATTTCAGGTTGCAAATGCACATATTTACAGTGCTGTACTATTTTGTTAGCATTTAGACAAGGGGAAAAAATGGGAAAAACTAAGGAAATTTGATTTATTGTCAGATTCAAGGTTTATGATGTGATTCACACACATGCAATGAAGTTTTGCTATAAAATTTTGATCTGTTATTTTCATGGAACACTAGAGCTTAATCAAGCACTTGCAGTGCCAAAGTCCCTTCATCAACTTGATATACAGGACAGCCCTGGCCAGTGCACACCTGGTATTAACATGCATCCTGGATGATCCAATCCCAAGTAACAGCTCTAATTATGGGTGTGAATGCACCCATCATGTCCTCAACATGTCTTGAGATCTGAACGTTCAGACCACATTCAGAGTTTGTCTAAAACATGTATAGTCACATTATTTTGGCAGTGTGTACTCAAACACGTCCTGGGACACACTGAAGCACTGCCTACTAAACTGACCTCTTCTGTGCACACTAAAAATGCCAACAATTACATGTAAGTATAGATTTTTTCCTTCTCTATGCAGAAAAATTGATTCCTTCATCCCAGTGTGTTAGCTACTACTGTTGGCCTACCCACTACAAACAATAATGGCTTTGGTTTTTGTAGACAGAAAGCATTGGTGTTTTTCTGTTTTTCAAAACTTCTTTATCTGTCCACTCCAACGAGTTCAGTTAACGGACTCTAGAGGAGGCAACAGTAAAGCTACCTGACAATTCTATCCAATATCAGGCTTCTTAGGTGTCGATTTGCATATCACACAGGGAAGTGAGATCTGATCACAACTGTACACTACAACTGTTACACTTGCTACACAAAGATTCCTGTAGCGTGGTATTAAAACAAACAACCCAACGCAAACAGGCTCAACAGCATCAATGGAAGAGAGGAAAAGCAAAAGTTACTGTGCAGGATGCTGGGACAGGAGTAATGTCAGACTGGTTTTTAGTTATTGGCAACATTACCACATGTGAACATACAGAGAGGATGTTGACAGGTGAAGCTAAGAGAAAAAGAGAGTGACCAAACAAGAGATAAGACTTTGAGTTGTGGGCAAGTTTAAAGCTGGATACTCACTTTCAGTATAAACTGAGATGACACGTTGTATAATAAACGTTTTAGTGGAACATAACTAACAAACAGCCAGTTGCTGTGTGCGCAGACTCACAATGCTGTAAAAATAAAACGGTAACTTTTATGTGCAAAAAGAAGTGTTTGCAGAGGTTTTATTCTGTAATGTTTTTAAGGAGAAAACTGCTGTTCAAAGAAATGACTTATGGCCCATATAAGTGGTAACTTTAGATCATCACGGGTAACAAACTAATATCCAGCCAAGATTTGACTGAGAAATCAAGTAAAGCTCTGTAAATTAATGGGCTGTGTTATGCTCTTTTATACAGAATAAATTAGAAAAGAAAAGAGCAAGTCTGGCTCTGTAAGGTGGGGGAGACAGAGCTCATGGTTTGTTTAAGATATCCTGCCAGTGAGGAGGTAAGTTTCACAGAACCAGCTGACACAGTGACTGAACCATAGTTAAAGTTACCTCTCTTTCTGAAACTAACAACTAAGCATTTCTCTCATCTCAGAGTTAACAAACAGACTTTTCAACAAACATACATTCTTGGATACACCTTGGGTGTATTTAAATTTAGATAGTGTTTCTAAGAAAAATGAAATTGTTTTTGCCACTGTGAATGTGTCTTGAAAATAATTAAAAACATTCAGATACAGTAACTGAGTAACTTAGCATTTCTATAGTTTTGCAGTTACACGTTTGTTGATACAAAACAGTGCAAAACTTTGGGTAATGATCTATCGCTTTTTGCCAAGTTGCAACCACACCTAAACTTTGCTTATTCCTGTGTCTATGTTCATCATAATGCACTTACTCCAGTAAAACAGATGAAAATAAAACAGAACAAATCAACAATGTTTTGCTCCCTGGCACTCAAGGACAAAAACAAACACCTCACTCTCACCCACCTCCTCTTTTATACACACTCAAAGCACTCCCTCCTCAAGTGCTCACGTGAAGGGCTGGTTAATATTTAGGTGTAAAATTCTGGCACCAACTTGGTACAAAACATGACTTTGTACTTTGTAAACACAATATGTGAAGAAAAAAAAACAGGTGGTATCACTACTAAGAAAAAACAGAAAAATATTAACTGTGTAACTTCCCACAAGCAACAGCTGCAGAAATCAATAACAGCTGAAATATTTAGCCCAAAGTCTGATTTCATTCCTGTTATTCATAATATGTTTATGTGGCTTTATAAAAAAGTTTAGATTCTATCAATCATAAATCACCACAAAATTTGCAATAACACAAATGTTTTATTCCTCTGACATGGTAGTACTACATGTGTACACATACTTGTCCAGTAAAGTTTGTTGTTATTCTGACACTTGTGATCCGCTCAGCACAACGATGTAGTCACGTGTCATAATGTCATGCACTTCACTAGTGTATTATTGTGTTACAGTGTGAGATACAGTGCCCACGAGTCCTGATGAACACTAAGAGAGGCAACAATTATTAAAATAAGCATAATTACTCAAAATAACTTAAGTTACTTAAAAAAAAATATGTAACGTTATACAGCCTTTAAAACTGATGTAGTACATGTTGCAACATACATATGCCCCGGGTATGTTACTGGACAGATTTTGTAATATAACTAAAATATGTCAACTAGATGTCAACTAAAATATTCAAGATCAACATGCTACAAGCATTTTATATTCTTGCAGACACAACTTAAAATAGTCTGAAAGAAAATTATTCATTTTTAATTTATCATTATAACAATAACTGCAGCTAATAGTCATTACAATTAATAAGCCAAGAATCTTTTGGTCAATGCACAAAAAGTGAAAACCACAGTTAAGTCAGTACTGATGATGCTACTGTAAATACGGCGGCCACGATAGCAGCCGTCAGTGAATCCAACATTGGGAATTTAGTTGACTGGCACCGTTTCCCGGTAGGAAACCATCCTCCTACCAGTCGGTTTGTGCACAATTTGCCCAGCAATGTTCACGGAGTTTGGTTAAACTAGCAATGCCGATGTTGAAAAGCACTAAAGATGAAAATATCTGCAAGCTTTCAACGCGTCCGTCCGTCCTTGGCCCCAGCAGGGTAGGGGCGAGCGGACATCATGGTAGAAGTTGTAGGGGAAAAACTATGCTATGTATGGACGAGCTGTAAACCACGACAAAATAGTAATGGCGTATAATTAGTTGAGTGGCACACGAGCTATTAAATGCACAAAATACATTTTAAACTGACATTGTGTGTGTCTTGATACTACTGTAGATAGGTTATGCGTCGCAAGAGTGGAGCAAAATCAAATCTAGCCATCACTGAAACGCTAGCCAGGCGGCTACATAGCATTTAGCTAGCTTTACCTCTTCCACTCGCATGTCAATGATCCTCTCCACCTCGTATACATCTTCTTCCTCGTCTTGTTCACTGTCCGCAGGCTCCACTTTGTCAGTCTCAGCAGCCATGGCTGCGGGCTGGTTTGCTAAAATTTTGCTATGGCTTTGCACTAGTAAAAGGCCGCGTTAGCTGTGCGTTCAGCGAGGCAAGGACGCAAGCGTACCTGGCCGTAGTCACTGCACAAGCTCTGCAGCTCAGAGGGTTATCGAGCGCAGGCAGACCAGCTACCGCCCGCTGTCACAACGATGCGTTCAAGGACAGCCCCCAGCCTACAAATCTACTATTTCCAAAATCACATCAATCTGCGAAGTTCAGCTATTTCAAATTCATTCAGTCGAATCTTAAGAGTGGGGAAATAAATATGTGTTTTGCTAAATGCAGTGATAACAACTCCACAAAAAGTAGAAATATTTAAGTTAAGGATAGGCATTTAGAAAGCACACCTTGGTAGATTGTTTTAACTACCTGTCTCACATTCGTTTTTATCTAAAAGTTTATCATACAGACATGTATTTATTGTATTCATCATAACAAGATGTGTTTTAAAAATATACTAAAACGGAGTTTTTAAAAAAGTTTTTTAAGATGATAAAGCTCAAAATTCCGATGATTCCTAAAGTCAGCATGAAAATAATGCTTTGAATTTTTACATGGCGAGCAATGAAAACATGGTGGACTGCTGAGGGCGGACCGTCAGAGCAAGAAGTCAAGCAAATCATTTAAAATAAAATACTGGAATGCATTTGAAATTGAAAAAAAGTATAATAATTAGAATAATCATAAATTTTTGTTACTAAATCACACAAACTCACTTAAAATGATTTTTCCTTACACATAGGTGACCAGAATGTATTTAGTTACTTTACATAGAAAGCATATGAAAAGAGTTACACATCTTTTCGTATTCATATTAATTAAAATAAATAGCATTTTCATATTTGAATATATGGTAATACATATATTTTTTTACATATATTAACAGTCATATACTTTTTCAGCAGTGGTTAGTTCTGATGGCACTAATTTTCATTTAATCTTTGAATCAAAGCAAATCAAAGCTTAGCTTCTTAATAATTTGAATTTGTAAATAATTACTAATTAACATGCAATGGACTTTATACAGCAAGCCTCACATTAACTTCTTTGACTTAAATCACAGGAATTTATTCAAACATCACATCAACACACATACAAAAAAACAAGTTTGCTTCTCTCAGAAATGAGTCAGCTATCAGAAAATAAAATATGTACGACAACCAAAATCCTCCACATGACAGGCACACAAAGAAATCTCTACATGGTCGAAAATTAGCTCTTTGGTCTCTTGGATTTACATTATTTACTACATCAGTCTTTATTAGGTTGCTTTAGGATTTTTCAGGCTCTTGACCTTAATTTTAAATATGTATAGAAACAGCTGTCTATTGTTGAACCTGGAGGTTTGACAGTGTGTCAAAGAATCCTCAGCGCTCTTTCATCTCAGACTCCAAAAATTATCCTGAGATCCGCCAGGGAGAGTTTGGAGAGAGTGCTTCCTGTTCCTGACAGCACATTCTGAGCCAGCTCCTTCTTCTTCACCTGCAGTGTGGAAATCTTCTCCTCTACTGTGCCTTCACACTCAAACCTGGAAACACACACAAAAACACACAAACACACACAAAAACACACAGAATAGTTGTGAAACAGAAAAACCAAATCATTATATACTAACACCGAAGATGCCCACAAATTAGGTCTTGTAAAGATTTAGTTAGTAGCTGACTATGAAGCACTTCCTTCAAAACAAACCTCAGGAGAGATAATTTCCACGAATTTGTAACTTTGTTGTTTCACTTCTCTAAATGACATGAAATTTTTGATTTGATCTCTTTTGTTGTAGCAACATTCCCTGTATTTACCTTTGACTTGTATTCTGTCACTCTGCAAGTTGCCCTGGCTGATACTTCCATACTGTCCTTTTGCAGTAATGTCAAATTATGTAAAAGTAGAAAAAAAGAAGTAGCAAATCTCTCTCCTCTCTCTCTCTATCACAAACACACACTAACTATCGCTAATTGCTGTCCTTTTGGTTCATTACCTGTGAATGGTCACATCTTTAGTTTGTCCAACTCTGTAGATTCTGTCACATGCCTGATCCTCCAGGGCTGGGTTCCTGTCAGAGTAAACATGGGTCAGAGGTTAAAAACCAAACAACTAATATATTGAACATGCCTAATTAGTAGCATTGCATATTCACCTGTATGTGTTGACCTTGTCATTGCAGAACAGCAGCGAATGTATGTGCAAGTGTTTTAACAATTTAAATTCTAAAAAAAGTGTATTTTATTATATTGATGATTAAAAACATGCACTCTTAGAGGCAAATATGTCTGAGGAAAGTTTGTGTGCTCACTTAGTGAAAACTGTGGCTGGAAAAAGCTGTAAGAATGTTATGATACTTTATAATAATGTCTTTGCATGTTAAATATTTCAGTGTTAAGAGTGCTAAAAGCAGCTAAAGGTCAGCTGATGTCTAACAATAAATTTCTTTAGAAAACTATTTTTCAAGTATAGTTCAATTGAAGGTCAAATAAAGAGCAATAAAAAGAGGTACAGGTATTTACAGCACCAAAGCATGAAAGGAATAAAAACAATAGTTAAGACAGAGAGAAGCAAACCCAAAGTAGTTATATTCTTTTGGTTTCATTCGCCTCATTGTGTCTTACCAGTGCATGTCCATGAGGAAGAGGTGATTCCCACCGATGAGATTGAGTCCAACCCCTCCAGCACAAAGAGAAACCAGCATTACCTTTAGGAAAAAAACAGAAATAAACAAATTATTTCTCAAACAACCTTCTTTCAGTATTTTTGCACTCTAAATTCCAAAACAAATGATGATGGGGTGGAAGGTTTTTTTCTTAAATATATCAATGTAAATTTAAAAAAACAAACCAAAAGAAAACAAAAAACAAAAACAACAACAAATAAACAGTAAAATTAAATGACACAGATGTTGTCCAACTGATCAATATTGAAAATACAGGCCTGTTACATCCAAGTGCTACTGAACTTTTCTAATATATACAATTTTAGACAGTAAATACTCACCTTGGAGGTTTAATTGTTCATTAATGCTCATACATGGTTTTAAAAGATTTGCTAATTATCCAAAAGCAGGTGTTAGTCATATGTTTTGTCAGGTGAGATTTACCTGGGGTCCTTTAGGGTTAGTGTTGAAATCTTCCACCAGGTCCATACGGCGCTGAGGATTGACGGTCCCGTCGATAACACCATATCTCAGACCCATTTGCCGCAAATGAACTGCTACTATTTGCAGCATGCTGGTCCACTGGGACACAATCACGCTACATATAAGCAGAGAGGAGACACCATGTGGATTACACATATGATGGTAACAAACAGTTCTCCTGCGTCAATCCCAGTGACCACTTATAGGTGTAACATATATTTACATATATATTCACAAGTCATGTTTAGTCTTTTAAAACATTATATATATAAATAAAGGTGTGAGAAAGGTACATATGCATGACACAAAAGAAAAATCTCATGATGTTCCTCAGCAGATGGAGTATTCCTCTGAACATTTCCATAAAAAATGGGGAAGTCCATCTGCAGAGGAAGATTGTGTGACAGTGAAGAGCTCCAGAAAAAACTTTTGAGTGGACATTGTGGGAAAACTGATTTACTAACAAGATTATTCTTCCAAGAGAATGTGTTGATTTTTTGTTGCAAGAATAAAGTAGAAAAACTGCCTTTTTTTGCCTGCCTGTTGTCTGCTTCCACAAATAACTCAAGTTGCAGTTTACACACACATTCCTGTCCAAACTCAAATGATACATGTTGCGAAGACTTCAGTGGAATTGAATATATAAGGCATTAGTTGTTGTATCTTATGGGACATTTGTGTGAAATTTTGTCATAGTAAGCATACATGTACTTTAGATATGGCCAAAAATGTGCTTTGCTAGCAGATTCAGAATGTAACTCAATGAGAGACTTTGATGTTTTACCTTTTCTGATTATCACTTTTCTGTCTGATTGCCTTCAGCTCCGAGACAATGGCAGAGATCTGAAAAAAATTGGCAGATTTTTTTTTAATTTAATAAATAACATCAATGATCACAGCCTATCAAGGAAAACAAATCATGAAAACAAAATCTTCTCTCTACACATTTTTTGTGTTTCCCCTGGGTTCTTTATAAATGCAGATCCTAACCCATGCCTAGTCATCTTCATCAGTAATTTCAGCAGATCCCCCCTGAACACATTAACCAAACTTTTCTAGACGTTTCAAAGCTTTGTGTTGAGCTGAGAAATGCTTAAACTGAAGCCATCCAACCCCTGCAAATAACTACTGACCCTTGCTGACCTCAATGAAGACCACCAAAAACCACAGTGTTAATACAACCCTTTCACCTGTTGTTTTGATCTTGGTGGCCTCTTATGGCCTTTGGTAATCAAAAACAACTATTTTATGACTCCAAACGGAGAGAGCAGTCTGTCTTGGCCTTTCCTAATAGAGCCTGGATTATTCATTCTCACATTCAGGAGGTAATTATGATGCTGGGGAACTGAGTGCATTGGTAACCCACCTTAGTGCTCTCACTGGTGTTCTCAAACAACTTAGAGGGGAAGCGGGTGCCATTAAGGGCGACAGTGTCTTTAGGGTCAGGGCCTGACGGTGAGGGGCTGGAGGAGAGAGACAGTGCATTGAGCTGCTCCTCCAGAGACAACACGATCCCATCACCCTGCAGCTCCGAGGAGTCAAGAGTCTGAGCAGAGAGAAGGGAAAAAATCAGTGCTAGTGTTTACCATGCAGTTTGGCTTTGCATGTATCTGTGTGTGTGAGGATGTCTTCTTAATAAAGAACAAAACTTGTGAGCCTTGTAATGTGAGTAAGGATGTGTACGTACCTTTTTAAGTAGTGACAGGTGACAGCAGCACTGTCGGAGGCGCAGCAACAGAGACAGGATGTGGACAGTGCTGGATGCCTGCTGGGGCTGCTGGGAACTCAACACAGCAGGGTCAGCCTGGGACATACCGAACTCCTGGGCCACTGGGAAGAGAAAAAACACACTTGTGTCTATATGGATAAAAGCAAACATGTAAATAATTAGCCTTTTTTTTTTAAACATAAACAGCATGTCTGTTTGCTAATCTTAGATTCCTCAAAATAATTCAATATAATTCCATATGACTGGGGCACAATTCATCACACACTCTGTCTGTTGAGGACTTTTAGTCAACCAGCTGATATCTCACCTTTGTCAAAGGGATTTGAACTGGATGCCCTTCCCTTATTCACGTCACTCCCTTCATGTCTCTTCAGGTAGTTCTGCAGAGTGGATCTAGAGGAAAATGACAAACCACATTTTTAGAGCCATTGCCACCCAGTTTGAAACCATCAGAATCAAAAATGAACAAGTAAATACATTGCAAAACACTGAGAAGGATAAAAGAGATGTTCTTTATGCAGGTTTTGTTAAATTACAACAATCATACAGGTTGTTGTGTTACCTGGACTGGGCAAAGACCACATCATACACAGCCTGTTCGTCCCGCGACAGTTTGAGTCGATGTACCTGGTAGGCCCGATCGGGAAGAGACACCTGAAACATTTAACAGTTTACTTAAGTCAGGATCCAGAGTGAGTGTGTGTGGATGTTTGAATCAATCAAAACCTCATCTGTAGTTTTCAAAGAATCAGATCTGTTTTTCTGTACAAACCAGTTAGTAAGCAAATACTCTGCCATCATTCAAAGACACAATCTAAGACCAAGTTTGTACCCCTCATATTGACTCATCCCTACCAGTGGTTTTCCTGTGGAGTCCAGCTGGTCTTTGGTTCGTCTGAGTAGAAGATTCCTCGTCAGGATGTTGAGCCTCTCTCTTCCTCTCTTGGAACCGTTGTCCACCTGAGCTTTCCACAGTTTGTACTCATCAAAAGGAGAACAACGCAGAAACCTAAAATTATAGAGACAAAGACAAAGAAAAAGGATCTTACAATTAACAATCTTGATTTCACCTGACTGTAGTTCAGACGCAGTAATGTTGTAGGTTTAAAAACCACTTGGTGGTCAGAAACAATTCAACTGCATTATTTCTTCATACAATGTGTGAAAAAGTCAGCTAAATATAGCTTTAAGGGTGTTCATCATGCTCATTATTGGGAAATAAATATCACTAAGCAATTTCAAATCTATAGCGCCGCCTTGTGGTCATTTCTAACTTTCCCCCTCTGGATTTAAGAAAAGACAGATCCATCAGATTTAGCCTTGGAAATTGGTCAATAATGGGTTATTTATATGAACACTTACTGTTTTCTTCATTTGGTTTGGTATTAACTTGTTTGCATATCTTATTTTATCAAATTTTATATTCAAAATTTTGCCATTTTACTCATTACGTAAACAGAAATTGAATTTTGAATTTAATTGAATTTAACCATTTTTGAACATACCTTAAAGTCAATAAAACATAGTTTGGCTTGACAGAACATTAAACACACTGGTGTCAGCTTTTTAAAACATTTGTATTTTAGTCTTACTTGAGCAGTGAGTACATGTCCAGCAGGTTGTTCTGGATGGGGGTGCCAGTGACAGCCCAGCGAGCGCGAGCCCTCAGCTGACACACAGCGATGGAGGTCTGCACTTTTGGGTTTTTGATGTTGTGGGCTTCGTCTAGAACAATCCGGGCCCAAGTCACTCGCAGAAGAGGAGCTGAAGGTGGTGGCTGATGAAAACAACATGGGATGAAGTGCATGTGTCACAGTTTTTTGTAAAATATAAGATAACCTTTGTAAATCAGTCTGTGTGAGCTGATAAATGCTTATGTTGCTTTGCTGTCGCTGTCATAAATAACATCAATGTTGCTGTTGCTGTCATAAATATATATTTCTCACCACATCAGCAGCCTCTTTGCTGGGTTTTTCAGCATCCTCCTTTTGTACTGGGATCTCTTTAGAGACCAAACTGTATGTTGTTACCACGACATCATAATCTGCCAGCCTGGGGGAGGACAGAGAAAATTTGTTTAAGTGTTTAAGCCTTTAACCTGACCTGAAATCAACTTTAGACGATAAAATCCACTGCCACCATGAGTTATTTAATTGGCCAATGTCAGTATTTAACTTTCAGTGCAACTGTGTTTTGTCTATAAAATCATGCTGTTTAATTATTTTACAAAATTCTGTTACTAATGCATCAATGATTCCAAGCCAATTATCAGTAAGAACTAACTCATTTATTTTTTCAGTAGATATTTATTTTGCCAAAAGTTCTGTCAGAACACATATAACAATAATATGTTTGCAATTTTATTGTGTTCCCTTGTTTTTTCAGGCTTCTTTACAGCCTTATTTGTAATTGGTAGTCATAAAAGCAAATGAAGCATATAAAAAACTACAACACAGGAAGCTTTCATTTCTCCTTAGCTTTAAAGAAAACAGTGACTGCATTTGTAGAAAAAAAATAAGTGTATCTGTGAATGTGGTCATGGTTCACTCACACTTTGGCACTTTTCTCCCGGTTGGGGCCATGGTACAGGTACACAGTCAGCTTGGCTGTTTTTACATGTCTGTCAATTTCTCTTTTCCAGTGGTGGATCAGGGAGGCAGGACAGATGATCAGGGTGCCTTTAGAAGCCACAAGGCTGGAGTCTGGATGAGCAACAAACAAACAAATAAAAAGTGCATACTTTTAACACTCAACACAGAATTTTACTTCCAGAATTCAGACAAAACATGATGCATGATAACATTATTACATTCTATCATACAAACTTTAAGAGCAGGAGGAGGTTGTAGTTACCAGTTTTGGAGATCCAGCCATCCACCTTCTTCTCTTCTTTCTTTTCATTTTCCTCTTTTGCCTTGATCTTCTGGAATAGTATGAGAGAGATCATGGTCAAGGTTTTCCCCAGACCCATGTCATCCGCTGCATCCAAAAAGATGGAGGAAAAAAGAAAAAAAAAAGAACATCATAGTTGGAAGACTTTCTGATACAAAATTAATACTTTATTAAAATCAACAACATTTATTTAGTTTTCCCATCAGTCTGTCAGTTTGTAAGAAAAAGTGGTGAACATACCCAGAATGCCTCCACAGGGATTCTGGGTCTCTCTCCAAAGTAGCCAGGCCAAAGCTCTCCTCTGATGGGCCAGGAGTGTCACCTGACCAGCAACAAGAGGACAATATTATTATTGGAGAGATAATAGACAAGGCAATATTGAATTTACTTGACAACTGGCTGTGGAAAGAGGCCTCTTAGTACTTCTTTCTAAAAAGAGTAAATACACTATGACAAACACACAGATAACAACCATATGAGACGGCAGAACATGTTGTTCCAAATATCATGGGCATCAATCTGCTGGGATAAGAGCCTCAACTCTTCTGGAGTATGACTTTTCACCAGATTTTAAACCCGGCTGCAAGGATTTACTTCCATTCAGTCTCAAGAGCACTGGAGAGGTTCAGCACTGGTGTTGGGTAAAAAGGTCTGACTCAGTCGATGCTCAAGTTCATTTAACAGGTGCTGGAAGAAAACTGTGTGCAGACCAGCCAAGATCTTAAGCACCAAATTAGGACAATCAAGTCTTTATGGATCTGGCTTTGTGTACAGGGGGCACTGTCATGTTGAAAAAGGGAAGGACCATCCCCTGTCAGAAACTCTCCTCGGATAACTCAGCCCCAGATTATAGCACACAAAAGCGTGTGTCCACATTCTTGCTGTATCATTTCTTTATTTTTAGGCATGTCAGTGTGTTATAAAAAATAACATTACCCGAGGTTTGACAAAAACTCATTGGTGGTGCCAGATAGTCTAAGTGAAGGATGGAGTGTCTAACCTTGATGCCTTTGGGATCTGGGGCTTCAGCTTCAGCATCAGGGCAGGACTCAAGAGATTTATGGAGATGGTCGATGGCCTCAGAGGTGGCATTTTTCACTGCCAGCAGACGGTCCTCAGTCATTCTTCCACCATAAAAGGCCTGGACCTGTGGGTTTGCTACAAACATACAGGACTGTGTGTTTAGATGACTGCATGAGAGGCAAATAAAACCAATTAAAGACATTATGAAGCCAGAGACGAATAGTTAGGATGAAAAACCAAAAAATCCAAACGAAAATGTGACATGCACAGAGTTTGCTTAAGAATGCAGTGATACAACAACAACAAAAAACCCTCCATACCTCCATACATCTGGTTGTATCCCTGGCTTAGCTGGAGCCCTAAGGAGCTGCTGGAGGCCTGCGGCTGGAAAGGACCCAAGGCTGGAGGGGCAGGGAGCAGGATGGTGCCACCCTGCCGGTTCGGTGGTTTAGTCTGGCTGCTGTCTGGTTTGACATCATTGCTGTTACTTTCAGCTTGGGAGCCTGTTTAACAACATTTATTTACATAAATTAGAGATTTTTGTTGTCTCTTGAAAATTGTTCACCTTTTGTTTACTTTTTCATTTTTCATCTCTGCACTTTGAACTATTATTTTTGAATAAGCTTTTTCTTTTGCTTCCCTGTATTGTGATGTTTCATTGTATATTAAGCTCAAAGTCTTATTTCACTTCTGCTTGATCAAGGAAAAAGAATAATTTGGGAAATTTTAAATATCATTTTGTTTCACTTTTAGAAAGACAATAAATAAGGCAATAAACAAATGACTGACACCCCAAACTTGTGCTATAGAAAAAGTCAGGCCAGTTTTGATTTAACATTTAAAAAACAAAGGCTCAGTGTCTGCTAGTGTTTCACATTTCCACAAAGCTTTCAAAATCATTTTATACTATTCCTGCTATACAGTGAGTGAGTTACCTGGCTGGGAAGCAGCAGTGAGGCTCAGAGCCTCTAGCGCTTCCTCCAGCTCTTTGACCTGAGTCCTCAACCTCTCTCCTTTATCTGGCAAGGCTGCCACATTCACCACAGACAGAGTTGCCTTAGCAGGAGAACAAGAAATTAGTAGGAAAATAAGAATTTTCACAAGGATTTGCAGTACAGAATTGCTTAAGATATGTTTGAGGTTTATATCTTCATCAGAATTTTCAAAACAATATTGGTATAAACCCAAAAACTCCAATATTTTTCCAGCGCTAAATGGTTTTACAAAAGGGCTCATTTATCAAAACAGTCAATCACACCTTTAACAGCCAATCACTTGCTCACCTTTTTCTGTTGGAGTTGAGAAGTGAGCAAGCTGTGTAGCCCTTTGGGATCTTGTTGCTGACCTTTGACCTTAGAAGCTGGTTGAAACCCAGGGAAGGTGGTCAGAGTCTTTTGAACAGCAGAAACAGGAGGAGTTCTCTCAGTAGCAGGTTTCACTGACACCAACACTACATCATCATCATCATCGTCACCATCATTATCTTGGAGCTTTTTGGTTTGACTTGGCTCTGTGGGTCGTGTTGGTCGGTTGGATGTGGAGTTTCTAGTGTTGTCTGAGTCTCTGGAAGCCTGAGTGCTACTACTGGGTGCAGATTTAGAGAGACTCTCCTTTACAGCAGAGTGAGTTGGTTCAGCCACACAGGTTTTTCCATCAGTTGGTTGCTTAGGTGAGTCCTTGTGAGGATCCTTTGAGGTCTGGTTTGTTTTTTCAGGCTGAACAGCCTTAACACTGTTTGTAGAAATATTTTTATCTGCCTCTCTTGGCTCTGTGTGGTTCCCTTTAGTCTTCTCTTGCACCACATCTGTTACTTTTTCCACATTTTCATTTTTCTTTCCGTTAGCTTCGGGGCTGTTTTGCTTCTCATCTGAAACCCTTTTCTTTAACTTCATCCCAGGTGGAAGTTGTTTACCTCGGTAAGTATCTGATGAATCCAGATTCCCCTTCTCCTCTTCTTTGTTCTCCACATTTTCTTTCAGACAACTTTCTCTTTCTTCAGCCTTGGGACTTTCCTCTCTGTCTTTCTCCTCCCTTCCTTTCTCATCACCTCCACCAAGCTGCATTTTTCTCAAGTCAGAGTCCTTGTCCGTCTTACCAGGAATCTTAAAGGGGTTTCGGACAGGTGGCAGGCAAGATGACTGTAGCTGTGCATTAGATAGAGGGTTTTTCTTTTCTTTTTCAGGCTGCAAAGATGGTGGACAACAAGCCAGGCAGCATGTTAAAAATGGGTAGCAGATAAATAATTTTTTTTTGGACAAGAATTTGGCATAAGTTCTAGATGTGACTGTGTGATGATTAGAGCTTGGTGGCAGAGTGTTGATTACAACTGACAGTCCCAGCTAAGTTTGGTAACAAATGAATTTAAAGTATATAAATAGGGTGTGGATGGTTAAGCTTTGAAAGGTGCTTTCTTACTGTGGTCCAAGGAACACTTCCACACCATCTCTGGCCAGCTTTTTTCCCCACAACACAACGGTAGAACAACCTGGAAAAAGACAATTAATATACCGTCAGAGGTTCAAGGGGTCCAGTTAGGCAGACAGGTTTCTGCCTAATATAACTATAACACTGCAACAAGAATGACGTTTCATGAGAGGCTTTGTAAGTTGTATATATATCAATGTATGAAAATATCTCGTTTTGAAACATAAAACACCAGACCAACACACGAACCTGTGGCCTTGCTGTTGTTGGTTGTAGGTGAGAGCTTGCAGTTCCACCATCGAATCCTCATGATGGAGGCAGTGAGATGCTGGGATGCTGAGGAGATCATTATAATTTATTAATTATACAGATAAACTATGATGTCATTAAATAAGAGCGATTTACAATGGGAAATATCTGCACTGGGTTGTGTGATTACCTGGCCAGTCGACTAAAGTCACACCCTTGCTTGTCAACGCACACGTAGAAGCTTTTGCCTTTATTTGGTCCATCTTTTACGCCAGTTTTTAACATACACACGCTGTCTATATGGCGACATAAAGAACGAATTATTTAGTAAATCATATACACTTTCTATTCAGAACAAATTAGCATGGGAAATGCGTAGAAAAGTGGCTATGGTTTAAAGTTCAAACAAAATTAAAGTCAAAAGGACCATTAAAAAACTGCCTTGTCATTCATATACCTAGCAGTTTTTGAAGGTATAAAACAAAGATTTATCTCCTAAAAACTCAACACAATACAAAACTTTCTATTTTACCACAAACAGTTTACTGCCAATAATTTATAAGACTTACTGTGAACATTACACAAAACCTTTTCCATTGTCACGACTGCACATTTCAGTTTCAGTTGCTCGAATGTGAAAGTCGGTATTTTCGTATCCACCAATCACATTGGACAGAAATTACATCCGATGTATAAATATCAGTATAAAGGTCATTTTCCAATTTAGTTAATAAAAAAAACAAACATTTTAACCCCGTAAAAGTAAAACGTTTAAAAAATATATTATTACGCCTTAGGCCGCAGGGAAAATCAATATAAAAAATTAAAAGCCAAAGCTTTACCAAATTTTATTCGCTTATTTAACCTTATTGTGAAATATTTTTGCCAAGCGTCATAGACCGGATATTACTCGGTGCTTTTTTCTTTAAAAAAATGTTCGACACAAAAATATTTAACTTTTTATAATAACATGTCGTTTAAAATATTGTAGGTATTCTAGGCGTTTTGATGCAACCAAAAATACATTTACAGGAAGTTAGCGAAACTGAAAATCTTTTACTCGTACAATTAAACTTCACTACCCATAATGCAACTACCGAAGTGTCGCTGTTTTTACTCTCGCGGGCTTTGTTTTGATATGGCGGCAGTCTTCGAAAAACTTCTATTATGTTTTTATAACGCACGCTTTGACTACAGTAACATCGCTTTTGGCCAATGTTAAAGGTAAACCACATGTGTAATGACACTTTTGTTAATGTTACGAACCTCTCTGCCTCGTCACTACAATGTAGCATTTGAAAAACAACAGCGAAGTACCTTAGGTTAACGTTAACTATCATCGGGAAAACTTTTAAATGCACTAACACGGTTTCTATTACAGATAAAGTTAAAGAGCTCAGGTGAACTATGCCTTTTATTGCAAGATCGCTACCATAGCTCCATGTCGTGAAAGTCGTCACGATGTCAGTGATTCAGCCACTTTGTCTTCGTAAGCATATTTAATTTAGTATGCCGTTGCTAACCAAACAAGCATCCTCAAACCCGACGCTCTGTTGTCGTGACATGCTATGGTATAACCTAAAGTTAACGTTAACGTTTAACCAGTCGATGCCAGGTAACGTTACTTATAAACATAGCTTTTAACGTAAACCGGCAACTACATACAGCTCAGTTTTCTTGATGCATCATCTGGAGCGCTTTGGACAGTGTATATTCATGGTGTATTTACTCTTTAATCTGTAATCAATCTGTCGTTCAAATCCCGGATTGTAGCTCGGTCATCATGTCATCTCCAGCCGGGTCTAAGTACTCCCAGGCAGACTTTTTGGCACGGTGGATGCCAAGTAGCACCAGAGCCGGGGTGATCCTCGACCCCTGTCCGGACTTGGCCGGCTCCTTGCGGCACACCTCAGTCGTGACATCCCCGCCCTTGGGGCCGGACGACTCCTTTGTCTCCGACTTCGCACCCCTGCCCGCCTCAGCAGACAGCAGCTACCACGGTGTGGATGGACTCACTCGGTTATCTGAAGGAGAGAAAGCTGGGACTGACAGGCCTCTAAACGGCCAGTCCAGTCTGCCTCCGAGAGATTCAGATGGAGAGTTGGTCAGTTTGGATGAGATGGCAAGCAAATCGCAGGATCTGCCTTTAATGATGAAGCTTGAACAGGTAAGAAAATTATTGCGTTTTACAAAACTACAAATAACAAATACGAGAGAAACCTGATCATTCCAGATGATTTTTTTTATTTGTTTGTATGCATAGCTTTAACATTTTAACAAACAAAACCAAATAGAAATAGTCCTGCAAAAACATCTGTATTTATTAATTATGTCATGGGAGACTTTATTGTTGCAAATATATTGATATCTGTTCTGTGATGTTCTATGAACATTGGGAGACTAATAAAGACTATAAGCCTGATTTCCAATTTAAAAAAAAAACATTTTTTGTGTTTGTGCAGTTGAGAAAATGGCAGCAGCACATGCAGGAGCAGCTGAAAGCTCATCAGTTAGAGGAGCTCCTTCACCTCCAGGAGGAGCAGCAGAGGCTGTTGGGAACGATGAATGGATCCCAGGACTCCACAGGAGGTAAAAAAGAGAAATGATCAAACCAACTGCAAATGTGATCATTTGTTTCACTTATGATAAAAAACATGGTGGTTGGGGAGTGATTTGTGTACCTGCCCCTCTTCTTCCTACTTAATCTGAGATTCTACGTATTTTGTTTTTTCACAAGCAGTTTGAAGTGACTATTATGTACCTTACAGATCACGCAGACACTCCAGAGCTGTCAGGAGCAGAGACCCTTAGCAGCCCGACCATAAACTGCCACAGGGTCTCCCAGGGCTCCTACTGCAACCTCAGACAGGAACAGGAGAGGAGCAGAAAGGAGCAGCTATCAAGAGGTCAAGATTTTGAGGATGTGGATGATGATGAGGAGGGTAAGAAAAAGAATTTTTAAGCTGAAGGTGACAGTCAAATACATTTTTGTATTTGCAGCAGCCAATAGCAGCCAACCCTTATTTGTCATGAAATTGTTGACTGTTTTCACTGCGGGGATGAATACCTTCAGTGTGAAATTCTGAAAGTGTGTGTTTCCTACAGGCACATTGAACTACAGAGAAGATGACAAAAAGCAGAGTGTCATTAGTAAACACTATGAAAATGATGACATGTTAACACTAAGTAATGGTTCAACTTTGGCTGAAGACAACTGCAGAAAAGAAGCTAAAGTCTTCCATGACAGGTAAATACTGTGTCAGTGTTATATACAGTGTTAAAACAAGACTTTCGCAAAGACATAAAACAGAAATGTCATGCATTATAAACATGCCAAAGTGGCTCTTATATTTATAATTTTGTATGAGCGTACATTTGAAATAATTTCATGATTGCATATGTTTTCCTTATGTATGCCTGTGTGTGTGTGCATGTTTATAGACCAATCGGGGGTCAGAAAAAGACGTTTGAGGAGTTGTTGGAGGAGCAGCTGAGGCTTGAGGAGCAAAGACTGATATCTGTTCAGCAACAACAGGTCAGAGAATACAGCAAATGTCTTCATACTGTCACATGGATTAGTAGCTGCAAGCAGAACCTCGTAATGTTGGTGCATTCAAGACTGATTTGACATCTTAGGCTTTAGTTTGACAATACAAAGTTTTAGAATGCACCGAGCATCCAAATTCACATTAATTCACATTGTGTCTTCTCACTTTGACAGGGCCAAGATGGTACAGAGGCTGTGCATGCTGCTCCCAAGAGGGCCTTTCTGAAGCGAGGCGAGGGCCTCTCAAGATTTACCAACAATCGCAAAGCCTTGACACCAAAAATGGGGCTGAAAAAGGACCCTAAACCTCAAGCCCAGGCTAGAGTAATCTCTGGCAGCAAATCAGTATCTTCAGCTACCCAGAAAGGGAACACAAATGGTGTCAAGCGGCTTCCTGTCCAGCGTAAAACGGCAACGCTTAACAAGGAAAACCAATTGAGAGATCATAGTTCATCACCTCAGGAAATCAGAGCTGAGAGTAAGGCAGCACGACTGAAGGTTTTGGGTAGTCATCAAAGACAGAACACTGAAGGATCAGAGTCAGTTCAAACTGAACCAATGGGAAGACAAACCACACATCTGAGGCAAGCAAAGGAACAGAATATAAAGAAAGTGGGTCTGTCTGCTCAGGCCTCAAGGAACTCTGGTCACAACACACAGCCAAACCCTGTTACCAAACAGCGGCACATTGTAAAAGGGGCAGATAAGGCTGAAAATGATGCACCGAGAGAGAAAAGTTGTAGTTCAGGAGTTGAATCAGCAGAAGGAAGAACGGGTTTAAGAGGAGAAGAAGTTCCACAGAATTCGTTTGAGTTGTCATTCCAGGAGAAGCTCAAGCGCTGGGAGTGTGACCGCCAGTTGGAGAGCATGGAGCTGGGAGAGTTTGAGCTGCTGGAGCAAGCAGCCGAGGAGCTGTCCTTCTCATCCAACTCCTCCTTTGTTATGAAGGTGCTTCATTCAACTCATTAGATTTTTCTATTCTATTCCATTCTATTTTGTTTTGTTGTTGTTGTTTTTTCTGTCCTATTGCATGACCTGACTTGGAGGCCTTGCCCAAGTTTTCTCTACATTATATCTTCTAAGCCGTGTGAATTATTCCCAGTATTAATTGTGACATGCTGATTTTTAAAGCCTGTTCTGTACTTGCAGGTTCTTCAGATGGACCAGCTGAAGGCTGCAAGGGAGCTGCACCCTCGACGGCTTTCCTCCACCCCCATCAAGTCACCTCCCAAAGAGTCACTCCAGAGGTGCAGTGCTGTTGGAAGTAGGGATGCTTTGGCATGTAAAAGCAGTTCCATGAACTCAGATGCGTGTGTGGTGAAGACCAGAGACGATTCACTCAAGAACAAGTTTATTATTGATGATAAGGAGGAACAGGACAGTGGGAGAGAAGATGAGCACAAGGACTCTGATGTTTCATCCTACAGCGGCTCTGATTCTGAAGACCAGAAAGTGGTGGTCAAACCGCCTTTGCTTCCCAACACCCTTTGCTTTCCTGCACAGTCTGACCTGCCATACGACCAGAGTACGTATCAGGACAAAGACAGTTGCAGGGATTCAGACTCAGACATTACACAAGCTGATGATGGGGACAGTGACAGCATCCTCAGCAACGCTGACGAGTCCACCCTGATAGAGGACAAATATGGGCAGCAGGGTAGGGTTGTGTTTGATGACAATGACACATGGAACGACCTGGAGGTCACTGCAGTCAACACAACCAATGACAGTAGGGACGTTTCCAAGGTAACAGCTAATGCAATATCACCACCAGAGCGGACTCTGTCGAGGAAGGTGGCAGTGAGCAAAGCTGTAGAGCTGGATAAAGGCAGGGATGTTGATTCAGCTTATCACGAACCAGGTTCTCCTCCTCCTGCTTCCCAACTCATGACAAGGTTATTCCCTTCACTGAAGCCAAAGGCCCAGAATGCACCTGTCCCCCCTCCTCCTCCTCCTGCTGCCTCTGCTGGTCTTGAGTCTAAAATGCCAGAGGTGGAGACAGGTGAGACAAACCCTGGTAGTCTTTTAAATATCATAACTCATACCAGTATTTTCACTCTTACCATGCAGTCTACATCTGACTCAGCAGACTTAGATTGTAAACCTGCCGTGAGACAACTATTTTAGATGGCATTCTCCTTCCTATGCTGCTATCTCTGCGTTACATGTTTGCAGGATGTCTGCATCCTGTGCTCAATGCCTGAGACAACTTTAATTACATTAAATAAATACAATTAAGCCAGAGTGTTTTTCCAACTGTGGCAGAATGATAACAAGAGCAGTCAGACCTTTCATGAGTGCAGTGGAGATAGAGATGGATATGTGAGACTATACGTGATCAAACGGTAACCAAATTTACATTGCTGTGCCCAAAGGATTTAATTGATTGATGCATTAACAGATGCTGACTAGATGTCATTTTATTGTGCCATGTGTTGTATTTTAATTAAAAAAAACAAAAAAAGAAAAAAACAGCAGTAGGGAGGCATTTTGAACCCTGAGGTTACATTTGTAAAACCTTAAAGATATGATGAGATGCAATGATAAGAATCACTTTGCTGAATGGTAATTTTGTCACAGAGGCAATGAAACACACTCAAGGTTTTATGTCTGTCTGTGTGTGTGTGTCTTGTTTCCAGGCCAACAGGTCCAGTCAAGACTGCTGAGGGAGAGACTGGTTGAGCTGGAACTTGAGATTGAGAGATTTAAAAAGGAGAATGCCGCCCTCACCAAACTCAGACAGGAGAACGAGAAAAACCAGGAAAATCTCAGGTGAAAGATCTGTTTACCCTCAAGTTGTTTAAAACCTATTAATTTACCTTTCACCAGTTGAACAAATATAAATTCCTATTTGTAAAGAACAAGAGATGAGCCTTCGTTTTAGGAGTCCATGAGTGATGATCGTCTGGTTATTTGCATCTTTTCTATGTTATTTATGTCTACCTTTTTTTTCTGTATTTAGGAAAGAACGTTTGGAGTTTGAACAGATGAAAGCAGAGGGGCTGGCCAAGTTTGAAGAGTACAAGAAAGAGGAGAACAGGAAGTTGCAGAAGGAGCGTAAACTGTTTGAGAAGCATGCGTCGGCCGCTCGAGCCATACCTGACAAGAAGGAACGAGAGGAAATCCAGGTGACGCAGACCAAACTCACAGCAAATAAACAATCAACATGTTAGGGAATAGTTATGCTGACTTTACTTTACATGCACATTCTTTAAATGACCTTAAATAAATATTGATGTTGCTGCATATCAGTGAGGTTTTCAAGATCGAGGTTTAAGAAAGAGATTTGAGAAATCAAATTAGTAAGTTAATTTAGTTTAAAAAATGAGACTCACATCACAGGTTTATGGGTAGTTCTACAGTATGTAGATCTAGAAAAACTTGTTGCACACTCACAAGTAACTGAACGTTCCCTTTCCCACTCCCAATTTATTTTTAAACACCTTTCTTTCAATGTATCCTTGTCCCTCTGGACAGGCATTAAAGCAGCAGCTCAGCTCCCTGCAGGAGGAGCTGAAGGGGAAGGAGAGTCGCTGGGCCTGCACACAGAACCGTCTGCGGCAACAGATCGACTCCCTCAAGAAGGAGAACGTGTCTCTGCAGGATGAGGTACATCCTTTTTTGCCTTCTAATACATATTTTAAAGCAAGGGGTGAATGCATGCAGAACACATTCGAACATATTGCTGCCATGTTGCGTTTCTCAGCATATCTTCTCTTTTTATTGAAGATATCAATGATGGAAAAACTTCGCATTGTTGCTTGGAAGAACTTTGTCAGAGATAAAGACAAAGAAATGAGAGATGGTCCAAAAATACCTGAAAGGAGTCTCTCATCTGTGACCAAAGAAGTGAAATTTGCTGTAAGCATGGTTGTACTTTTTGTCAGTGGTTATATTCATGTCCCCTGGAGTGCAGAGTCAGTATTATTCTGTCTGTGGTTAGGATCACATTTTCAGTCCATAATACTCTGATAGTACTGATATTTATGATTTGTTATCTTACCAAAAAAAGTGATAAAAAACATGCAAAAAGGTAACAGATCTCTTTAACAGTAGCCAACTTTTCTAAAAATCAGGATCAGTTTCCATTCCTGTTTGAATTCTCAGACCTGTGTTTGGGCTCTCATTATTCCTTCAGGTTTTTCTTCTCATCTTGGAAAAACTTTGTACTCACTAGTTTCTCTCTTGGTTTTCAGAGTCCTCTTGACACCAGAGGGAGCAGCAGCTTAAGCCCCCCAGAGAGCAGCACAGCTGCAGCCACTCAAAGGAGCTCCAGGGAGAGCGGTCAGGGTGCTACAGGTATGATTTCTGTTCCCAAGGAGATTTTTACCTTTAGCTACATCCTCAACTTAAGTCTTAGCCGATTTCATCCTTCCTCAGTATATAAATGTGTGACTGAAATGTGTTTTCAACAATAAAGAAGAGTCAAGAATTTTTTATTTCATGTTGATTGTCAGCAGGGTTAAAGAGCAGCCTTAAGAGGCCAGCAGGGCCAGGCTCCTCTTCCTCCTCCTCCTCCTCCTCACTGCCTGGCAGGAGGACAGAGGAGAAGTCAACACCCACCAGCAAAAGCCAGGACAAACCATCAATCCAAGGAAAGCCACACAACAGCTCTCAGGTAAGAGATATCACTAATGCTGTTCTTTCTTCTCTTTATTCAGGATGCTGAAGCCCACTTTCTAAAAAAACCAAGAACGAGGCAATGTTTACTGCTTTTAAAGCGCTTGCTGTCTTCACATTAAGCATAAACTTTTAAGGTTCTTACTTCGTTTAATTAACATGACAGGGACAATGCAATCAAACATTGTCACATACAGGAATCGCAGACATAGATATCTGTTCTGCAGCTGCTCTATGTTATGACTGTGAGTCTGGGTGATGAATCTGAAAAGAAAAGAAAGTAATTTCCACTATTAAATTTTTTTTTGCATAATTCTTTACATTCAATTAGGTTAAATCATATAAAAATATCTCTTCTAGTAGGGAAAATAAAGAAAGGAAATTAAGACGAATTACTTGTATTTGAATTTGATTCCAGGCCAGTCCTGACATCACCAACAGGGCGGCGACATTGACACATGATTCTTCAGACAATGAGGTAACTACATTTCTAAATCAGTGTACTCTTAAAGAAAGTGGCAACAATATATATACTCTGCTTCTAGCAGAAGCTATTTTACAGTCTATGATCTTGTTAAGTCAGTGTGCTCAGTTGATCAAGTCACAGATCCTTTTTTTAAATTTTAAATCTCGTCTTGTTCAGGGCTCAACATGCTGCATTCTGATGGGGCTCAGTCACTGGGCCTGTGTTTAATTACTTGTTTATTTGTCCTCTCATTGTAGGAAAAAGATCCTCTACCAGAAGAACCAGCATGCACTGAGGTGGAGGAGCAAGAATCAACTCAGGAGATAATCACTCACCCCGACGGGAAGGTGAGGATGAGGAATGATGATGTTTTATTTTTACTAAAATATAAAAATCCTGAAAACTCTTAATGGCAGCCAGTGGATTTCATGCAGTGCAACACTGGCTCACTGTTGGCTTTGGTCTCTTCATTGGATTTAGACTCATCCTTTAGGTCAGGGTGTAGAGTTAATAAAAGAATCTAGAGGTAAAAATGATCATAGTGGCCATTTACCTGTCAGAATTATATTTCAGATAACAGATAATCATCTTTCAGATTCTTAGATATATAGATTGACTATATGGTGTTATTTGTTGTTCAATGCAAACAATAAAAATGTGGTTTGTACTTGTGGCTTTGCATACTAGAACAGTTATGTTAAAGACTCTGACCAAATGTCATGTGGTGTTAACATGAAGATGTAGTTCTGCAGTGAGCTTGTTTGTGGCAATTGATGTAAAGCAAAAGATGCTGACAGAGTTTTGGTTGTGATCCTTCCAGATAGAAAAGGTTATGGCAAGTGGTGATCGCCTCTTTGTCTTCCCCAACGGCACCAGGAAGGAAATTTCAGCTGACGGACTGACAGTCAAAGTCACCTTTTTCAATGGAGACACCAAACAGATGACAGCTGACCAGAGAGTGGTGAGACATTTTGCCAAAGCAACTTAGAGTAACTGCATTTAATCTCAGAAGGTTCATGAACAGAAAAAAGCTGAATATAATAAGCGCGTTAGCCATGTTACCCATCTGATTTCTTGCATTGAAACTTTTACTGAGTCTGTTCCTCATGCTCAGATCTATTACTATGCTGAAGCCCAGACCACACACATCACCTACCCAGATGGCATGGAGGTCCTGCACTTCCCCAACAACCAGACTGGTGAGAGCAGATGACTCCGTCACACAACAATAAAGTGCAATATGTTAAAAAAAAATAGTACTGTTCACTTTGCATTTTTTCTTTAATCTCCAGAAAAACATTTCCCAGATGGCCGTAAGGAAATCACCTTTCCAGACCAGACGGTCAAGAACCTGTTCCCCAACGGCAGGGAGGAGAGCGTGCTGACTGATGGGACCATCATACAGGTCAACCCGTGAGTAAAAACCACAGCCCAACCTTGTTTTATTTCTTGTAATTCGATCAAATATCTACAGTGAAAACCTGCCCCTGCTGTCCACTTTTGGCACTTTCTGCAGGCTGAGAAGAACAGTGGTTAAAGTAACATCTACTCAGTTATTGAGGCTGCTGTTCCTCTGCAGTGGGGAACACTCAACATAACCAGCAAACTGTGGAAAAAATAGTTAAACGTAACTCCAACTGAGGAGCCACATAAACTCAAGCTCAGTTTACAGACTGATGGCACCAGTTTGTTTTTTTGTCTTCAAGTCTCACCTACCTCCACCTGATGAAACTAACTGGGTTTGAATGCTTCTCTCAGGGACGGCACCAAGGAGATCCATTTCAACACGGGCCAGAAGGAAATCCACACAGCTGACTACAAGAGGAGGGAGTATCCCGACGGCACAGTGAAGACGGTCTACACTGACGGAAAACAGGAAACCCGCTACCCCAGCGGACGACTCCGGATCAAAGACAAAGACGGCAACGTCATTGTGGACAACAGGGCGTAGAAACCAGGTGTCTTCAGGAAAACTTTTTCTTAGATCCCATAGCTAATGTCAGTACAACTTTGATTTTTAGAGGCCTCCATAAATGTTTAAAACGTTTTTGTCTGAAAAAACTTTCTGAAATTTTGTAGTAAATTTCCCGCAAGTTTCGAGAGACCAAGTTTTCTTGAATATTTTTGGCTTGTGATCTACAGTCTGACCTCATCATCAGCCTTATAAATCTGAAGTTTTTTAACCAACAAACCAGATTATTGACTTTATTTAGAAAGGGCCTGAAACAAAATGTCACCTTTGCAAAAGATTCATACAAGTGCCTCAGTGTAGGGTATGTATGTGTGTGTGCGTGTGAAGTGTTTTTAGTTTACAATTTTGATTTGTAAAAATGGTAAATACATATTTATTTTCTTATCTGTCTGTATTTTTTTAAATAAATTTTAACTTTATCAACTAAAATGAATTCTGAGTCTTTGCTTTGATGATTTTACTGCTGAGGTTCAACCCTGCAGCAGTTCACTGCTGGTCTGGAAATCCTAATGAGAGAAGTTTTACATAGAAAACACTGCAGAGAGCTTAGGCAGTATGGGAAGACTTTAATCTGAGCTTTGAAACGGACAAATCTGTCACACAAATCAAATGAGTAATAAACAAAGTGCACAGCCAACACTGCTTACTCAGAAACAAGACAGCAGAACTTGAAGCAAATCACTTTTCCACAGGTCCTCTGAAAATAAAGATGACTGATTTTCTGCAGCGTGTAAAAACTAAAAAGTCAGTGCACAACTGAATGAACTCAAGATGTTTGCTGAATAGGACATCCAAGTCAACCTGGAGAGAGATAAGATGGGATTTTATTAACAGCAGCTCAAATGTTACTTTCCTGTTTATTTTCATGAACTTAAATTGATGAGTTGTAAATATAACAAAGTAGAGAAAAATCCATCATCATTACCTGGAATAACCCTGGAAATTATTTTACTATCATCCTGATTATGTTGATTATTGATGCCATCTGGTGCGTACATTATCATTTTTTCCCCTAAGTAATAAATCTAACAACATAAAGTCATGCCATGTTTACATTCTGAGTAAAATAAAGTTGAAGTTTAGAGATTCCCAAATTTAAAAAGCACTTTGTCAAAATGGGTTTTTGGGGCCTGAAATAAAGTTGTGAACTTACATGAACTGTAGCCTGTGGGTGGAGAAGGTCATCTCCAGTCTGCTTCACTCAATCTCAGCCAGGCCTCTGACCACTAGAGGCAGATGGACCAGCTCGCCGTCCTCATCATACAGCAGCACCGTGAGCTCTGGCTCCTGGGCCTGAACAGATAACAGGAAGGGTGCATGAAGAGGAACTGTGCTTTAAAGACAAATATGAAATGATTTTTCTATCTGGCCAGCAGCATTCACATTCTTGACAGTTGTTTCACAGTTACTTCAGTGATCTACAGATGGTGATGCTGTGTCAAGAAATGCGCAACCAAGAGAAGAGAAGTGAAGAAGACGACAACTTAGATGTAAAAAAAATACAGGTTTGGTAAAACATTTTGCATGTCTGTTAGACCCCGAAAAACACACATTTTGGTGGGTAACAGTATGTAAATTCAGCTTTTTTATTTACTTCTTCAAGTATCTTTAAGTTACATTGCTTCAGCTCCAATCAAAATAAAACTCATAAAAAACAATAATGGCTCCTTTTTGTTTGTTCAATTTAAAAACAGTCTTGCTGTGTGTTTCTTACCACAACAGTGGCTGTAATGTTGTTGTGTAACAGTTCGATCATGTCCATTGCAGCCTTCACACTCCACCTGGGGCTGTAGGGCAGCACGTTGTCCTGCCTGTTTACACTTGGAGCCTTGAAACCAGCGACTTTGACCCTCAGAGCTTGTGATGGAAACCTTAGCAGCTCAGCTGGCATCTGACGCAACCTAACAGGAAGTGACATTTCAGAGCAACATTTCAGTATATTCCCAGCAGCTGTTTATCAGATATTTCAATGGCATCATTGGGCTATAAGCTACCTGAAGTCTCATTAAAACAATGTGTTACTTCGATGAATGATGGTGTTTGACAGTTTTAGCCTCATTCTTTCAGCTGTAACTCTTGCAGTGTCGAACAGAATCATCTGTCCAACGAGAACAATCAGTCTGCTGTAAGATGACTTTTACAAAAATACAATAAAGTGTGTCAGATGAGGTCAGAGGGTTTTTTTTTTAGCACAGACCTCTGCAGTGCCACAGTGTAGCCTCACAGAACAGCCAGCTGGTGTAGACTCATGCAGACTCTTAATTTTGTTGTTTTAAGTGTGAAGGAAAGTTTAACTACAGTTTAGCATTTCAACAGAACTGTGCTTCTACAGTGTGTGTCGTTCATACTTGCTTGGGGGCAGAGTGTCATCAGAGCCGAAGTCGACATGTTGGACCAGGATCATGATGGGCTCGACACTTGTGAACTTGATCAGCCTGGCCCGGTAGAACCTCCCATCACTGTATTCTGCCAGACATGGACCACCTAGAAATCAGGAGCATATTAGTGATCACACCACCTGATCTGATGTTACAGTGACTCCAGAGGGACACACATGTGCTGTATGTTGTTTAAAGGGGAACATTTAATGAAAATTTTAACGGCATATGCACAAATGTTTTAATTATGAAATATACCAATAGTTAACCCAGTTGACATAAAATACATACAAATTAATTGGGAAGGTACACTTCAACTTATCTAAAATTTGTCACTTTTTAAAGACCGCATAATAATTACATTATTGGATAGAGACTTAAAAAAAAATAAATAACAAAGAGCAAAAGACAGTGAGCACAGTGAAATGTAACCTTGAGGGAAGTTGGTGAGATGTGTCAGACTGTCGATGTCTTCATTGATTCTGTACAGAGCTTCATCTAGAGTCTCTCCATCTACCTCCACATCAGCTGTTTCCTCCAGAGGCCACAGAAACAGCTGCAGGACAAAGATTGAGCTCTTGACTGCTGATGCATTTATAATCAATTTTAACATTGGTTCATTTATTAAGGGAGCAGGACCAACTATAGAAACATCAGCAATAATGAATTATTAAAATAAATAATAAACTTGTTACTAGCAGTTGTAGGGTAGAAGATGATCTCAGTGTGTTTTCCATAATAGTGTCTAATATAGTAAACAGTAAAAAAAATAAAACAGTTTATCATAGAAGGCTGAGTACTTTTCACAACAGATATGTTTGTTTATATTTATGTTCCTGACAAATCATTTAACTGTTCTGTGGTTAGGACTTATTTGCATTGTTTACTGGCACCACTGCATCACCATGACAATTTTATAACACACAGCATTATCTCTGGGGCCAGTAGCTACCTCATTTGGGGTCAAAAGGTGCTTGACCCTGACTTGAAACTGCTCTCCCTTCTGTGGCAGGTTTGGGTAGATAAAGCGCCCCAGCATCGGCTCCTCTGGGACCCTCAGACCCTGAAGACACAGCATCTGCATCAGTTTTGGATTTACATGCTCTGCAAAGTGTGCTGAAGGCAAGACTCACTACTTGAGATGTTTTGCTGCAGTCCTTCTAAAAAGGCATCTACAACATTTTTTTGCCAAGAAAGGGCAGAAGGACACGAAAGAAAAAAAAACAGCCAAACCTCTTAGTTGTTATTGCAAAAGTGTTAGAAAACTTTTGCTTGCATAATACATGCATCAGACAGACAGCACCATGAGCATCTTATTATTTGTGTTTAATTTGTATTTCTATTTTTTAGCTCTGGTTTAGTCTCCAAATCCTCAGAACATTAGCTACAAGTTCCACTTCATTTACCCAATACCTGCTTACTTTAGATCTCTGTCAGTTTACACCAGGCAGGTAACAAATAATCCATCCCTGTGGGCCTGTTTGCTGGACAAGCTTGTTGTTTTTCTGAGTATGGGGAGGTCAGAGAGATCTGTCTCTATTTTCTTTGGATGAACAATAGTTTAAATGAAACTAAATGATGTAATATGAGTGCACAATTATATGGTATAAACACAGTTGAACACGTTGAGGTTATTTATGGATGTTTTCAAAAATCAATTTTCCGAACAATACCTCAGTTTCCATGTCCCAGTCATCCAGACAGGAGGGGGCAGGAGACATAGCTGAGTATCCCTGCAGAGTAACACAGACATTCATGCTAAGCTACGTCTGCTTCTTCTTGAGAAAAAGAGACAAACATGAAAACACACTCAAGACCTTCTGTGCTGAGACAGCTTGGTCCACTGAAGCGTGTTCGTGATGACACAGGATCCTGCTGAGGCTCATCCCATCCAGGAAGATCTCCACTGTAAGGGGTCTCCGTGGGTCAGATGGTAGGTCCTACCACACAAACACACACACTCAATTCACCAACTACTTGAAGTACCAACAACTAAACATGTTTTTAAGTGTAACTCTACCATGACTTGTATGTCCACACAACGGTTCAGCAACACCTCCTTCAGCAAGGCCAGTGCATCCCCCTGCCACCTACCACCAACCTGAGAGGGAAAGATAAGCAGAATGACGTCCTCCACACGAGTGGTTCTAACTGGATAATCTCCTGTGTGTGACTAACATCTCTGACTAAAAAACTGTCACTAGAAAGGCTTCATCACCTTTACAGTGTACTCACAAGAGCATGGTGGGATCAAAGTAGCTTTACACAGGTACATACTTTAACCTAATCACAACCTGCTCTAACTCCTCTACCACAGTTTTTAAAGCCTAAGCTCCATTTGCAAAAGAAGCGAATAGCTGGTAACACAGACTCTTACAGGATTGACACCGTGAAGCTTGCATGGCATACAGAGCTGAGGAACACTCTCACACAGCAGCATGGGGTACACATGGACCACTGGGATGTTCTCCACCAGACCATAATCCACATATTGGACCTGTTAACACACACAATATAAATAAAACATATTACAGACGTATTTTTGTACCGGCAAGAGAAAGTTTACAATTTGCTACAGGTATGTGCAGTTTTGGCTTTGTGTCACTGAACACAAAACAAAGGAAGGAGCAACAAAAGAGTAGGTTGTGAAGGTTAACAAAACAAAGCAAGTCTCAAAATCTTTAAACAAAAGTAACTGAGAGAAGCTAAAAAAAGGTTCATGGAAAGTTAATAAAAATGGCAAAAGTCTAAGATTGTAAAGCTAATGAGCACACTGGATTTACCACACAGAGTCTAATATTCATACATGTAGAGCCAGGTGCTGATGAATATTATTAAGATAAAAATTTAGCAATACAAACTTAACAATTATCAAGTTGGACCTGCACAGCCACAGCAGTCTTTCTATTTATATTGTTTTCCTTCTTAAAAAGTACTTGTCTCCAAAATTTGACTGTGGTACTTAGGAATATTGATTGTGAGTTATTAGGTAGATTATTTACCTTTGTGTGTGAGCCTTCCTACCTTAACGTGTCCTCCTAGCACCTCCAGCAGCTGTCCTCGATACCACAACATGTCAGGCCCGATGACGGCGCAGCCCAGGACAGATTTCCAGGTGTACAGCTTCTGTCTGGGCAACGTCTTCATGCTCTGCTGAATCTTCTCTTTAAGTCGCTCCAGCTGACAGTCTGACACACCAAACACATGAATAAGTATTGAATATACGCAGCAAGCATTTAGTTAAATCAAAGTTTCATCTGCATTTCTCTATTTTCCTTTTTTTTTTTTTGCAAACAAACTGTTGCTTCTTGTTGTTACAAACTGTTTTTTCCTTGATAGCTTGTCTTGGAAAATACTGGAGATACAGATACAGGATGTGAAGACCCTGGGCTGATATATGCAGTTTATGAGGTCAATAGGATGTACTTCCAAATTAAAACCAACATACAATATGGCACATGTTTGCGAACTTAACATTAAATTCACATGCAACAGCCAACAGCTCTGGTGGACAGCCCTGCAGTCAGCATGCCAACTGCACCCTTTAATATCTTGCAAATCTTGTGGAATTGTGTTTGGTGATAAAACTGCACAATTTAAATCAGCCTCTATTGTGAGCAGCTTAAAGCAAATCTTTGCAATATTTATTGTGCCATTCAATTCAATTAGTATCTTGATATGCAACACCTGTCAGAAGATTGAAATCTTGGCAAAAAGAAGAGCTCAATATGTATTATTTTTTTTATTAAAAATTGTGAACAAAATTTAATAGAAATGACCTTAATGAAGTGAAACAAAGTAATAATTAAGTGTTAAGCATTTAAAAATGAGATATCGCAGCATGGACTTTGTGACAATGTTCACCTGCATTTTTCGTTCTAGCAAAAATGAGACCATCTTCCCCGATGGCAGAAACAGTCATCTGGATGCGACCAGGGCATGGCAGCTCTGGGGGGTGATACAAGCTAGTCTTTACCTGTACAAAAACAAACAACCACACACACACACACAGAATACCATAAGAACTATGATTAATATTATCTCTAGACTGAATACATATGTGCCTTTTCACGTATTTTCTTTATGTAGGTTATATACTTTCTGTTGTAAGTTATATACAGTAGATTCTTAAAAAAAATATTCACAATGTCCCTAAAAGTCCCATCTTTTGGAAGGTAAGTATTGCAAGTTAATTTCTGACAGCAACTTTGTAGAATGCACTTCAAAATGCTTTGCATCGACATATCACAGTGCAGTGCAAAATAAAAATAACAAAAACTACATGAAAGTGTTTGTGTGTGTTATCACCTTTTCAGCAGACATAATGGTGCGTGGGGCTGGTTTTGGAGGTGTGGGAGTGGAGACGCGGGAAGACAGGGGAGGGAAATTGACATGAGAAGGCGTTCCATCAGTGTGTTTTTTGTCACCGCTGGCATGTGTCTCACCCAGCGGAGACTGTGCATCAGTTTCTTTGGGTTTCTTAATGACAGCATCTCTGCAAAAAGACACATACACTAAGGAAACATTAGACACAAGCTTAAAATTAACTAGAGATGGAGATACTAAGAGACAGATACTGAGAAAAGAAGGGTTGCCGATGTTATTTAAAACATGTAAACATGAAACACACAAACACGCATACACACTCTAATGCATGTGACACACATGTACACACAGACCTCGTTTTTCTTTCCTTAAGGGCAAGGCCCTCACTAGCCAGAAAGTCTGCAATGTTGACAAACTGTCCTGAATTGTCAGAGCAGAACAGTGAGACGGACACCGGACGCTCATCTGTCAACTCCTGGACAACAGAAGAGGAGACAGGGAGACATAATGAAAGTAGGTCAGCAACAAAGAGAGAGAGGGCAGAGACAAAAGTAAGTGAAGCTTGTAACTAATAATTAAAACTAAACTAATAATAAAAAACTATTAGAAACTGTTAGAGCACCTCTGAAGCCATTAAATGAAGAAATAATGTTTACAAACAGACAACAAACTAGAGCAAATAATAAATAAAAAGCAATTTGAATATGACGAGAGAAAGACCTTGATAGTCATAACAGCAGGGGCTCCAGTCAGATAGTAGGAGAACAAGTCGCAGGCTGTAGCCGTCCAAGTGGTTCTCCCTCCTGCTGGCCTGAAAGAGAGAACAGAGAGTGAGGAAAAAGTCAAGGTAAGAAGAAGTATTTCACACAAAAACTTAAATTGTAAAGCATTTGTTATAACAAAACAGGCACACACACAACGTAGGAAACTGTTTTCACAACCAATGTGAAGTATATTACCCGATTAAAATCTTAAATTCTACTAATAATACTGTTCCAGCAAAAATAATGTGGGTAGGCAGACCTTTTGATATACAATCAATATTATCCTTTGTTAAAAACAGTAATATAAATTACAGGTCAATCATTTTTATAGATGGATACATACTTTATCTGTCTTTGCATGACTTAATGCAGTGTGTGTGTTTGTGTGTGACCTTATGTCAGTCAGGGTGCACTCCAGTGCCAGAGAGCCCCTCAAGGAGGATGGCAGTGGCCGCAGGTTGCTAACGTGCAGTTTCACTGTGTTGCCATGGTCACAGCGCATCACCTGGTGCCAACAAGTAGAGGGGCAGGGAGATATTGTCTGTTAAATTATGCACACAAGCTCTAAGCCATAATAATTCTAAATTAATGCTTTTAAACTAAAGTAGTTTAAGCTTTATTTAAATGGAATTTAATGTAATACAGCCAACCGCACTGCACTGTTGAGCTGAAACGCATTATCATTGAACAAGGACAAAAATATCAAAAACCTGACATTTGTATTCAAGATGTCCTGTGCTCCAGTAAAATTGCTGTAAAAGATGTAAACAAACAAAAACAAAACACTGATTTCAGGTTGTTCTTTGGTAACAATAGTTTTATACCTCTGCAATGTTGCTGGAGGTGACGTCACAGAGAATCTGTCCTCTCTCCCAGACCCCGTTAATATGAGCTCCACAGTACATGTTTGCCTTCCACACCACATCCTGGGGCTCCATAAGTGCACACTCCTGCTTCATCAGCTCACACACCCTAAGAAAACAGAGCAAGATATAATCACAGAACAATACAAACATGCTTGCAACATTTTACATCACGGGACCATAAAACTATGGCACGACTGATCAACCCCCAATTATTATTGGCTGATTTTCTGCGCAAATATTCAACGGATGATTGGAAATAATGCTTCCTATTTGCATGCATCTCTAGTAGGGACGTTCATTGTTACAAATAATG
>JAPZDV010000005.1:3235937-3267336 GCA_029814665.1 Acanthurus lineatus
CACACCCTTAGAAAACAGAGCAAGATATAATCACAGAACAATACAAACATGCTTGCAACATCATATGTCACAGGACCATAAAACTATGGCAGGGGTTTTGGTGCTACGACTGATCAACCCCCAATTATTGTTGGTTGATTTTCTGCGCAAATATTCGGACGGATGATTGGAAATAATACTTCCTATTTGCATGCATCTCTAGTGGGGACATTCATTGTTACAAATAATGTTGTACTTATAGTAAATAATCAGTGTTTTGCATAACATGATCTATCATTATGTATTATTATTTGATTTATTTTAATGACTTTTGAGTCATGGTTTTGCTGCTCACCTCTTGAGCAGAGAGTCATACTGGATGGGCTGGACATAGAAGCTGCTTGGTGAGTTAACGTGGCTGACTCTGACTTTCATGTCTTTGAGATTGGCAGTGAGCTTCAGCACAGGCTCAAACTCAAGCAGCTCCTCCTTCTGCTTTCTGGTGATTTTTTGGTCTGGAGCATCACCACACTTTGAGGCCAAAATAGGCTCGAGTGGAGGGTCCCATACAGATGACTCATCAACAGGGGGGGTGACATCCTTGGACTTCAGCCTGCAGGAATGTAGGAAAATTGGGAAGAGAAGATGGGCGGGCTGATGAGAGAATCATACCAGTTAAAATGGTGATAATGTACAACTGAAGTGACAGTAAAAAAGAGGAAATGAGGGTAAGAGAAAAAAAAAAATTAAAGAACAAAAATGACAAAATGATATTTTAAGAAGCAATAAAAAGTTCAAATAAAAGTGGGGATGGTAGAACTGGGGAGTATGGGCACTGCATTGTGCACATGCAACAATGCTGTTTAACAACTATCTCTTAACTGGTACATTTAAAACATTTACAAACTTGACAAACGTACATTTAAAAAGCACATTTTAAAAACTAAGATGACAAAGTTTATGGTGGCCTTTTTCTATTTTTTTGTTAAGAGATTCACATTACAGAAGACACTCAAGACAAGTCTCACCCTGATTTGAAACAAGCAAACTGCTCTTTGACCAGCAGCTCAGCTATGTTGTCTTTAGGCCCGTCCAGGCTGCTCTCAAACAGTTTGACTGGAAGTGGATCAGCTTTACGGACGGTTCCTGCGGGGATTCAAGAACCACAAGTGGTGACAACACACAGACAAAATGGATGTTGGTGACAAAAACTCCATTCTTTTGATGTGTCTGATGGAAAAACTAATTCACTCACAGCCATGTACACACTCAGTACCTGTAGCCACAATAATGACCAGTTTCTGGTGAGCCAGGCTGATGAATCTCTCTGTGCATGCATCACTCCAAGTCTCTCCATCCAGAGGAACCACATCCGACAAGCAGCAGTGGATTGCCTGGGCAGCAGAAGAAACACAACAAATCTTGTTGATTTACCCTGCACTCTTCAAGGGTGTATGGTGATACAAGTTATATGTTGCTGTTGTAATTATTTGTTATCGATGACTTATGCTTCTCTCATCTTAAAGTCAATGGACTTTTGAAACTTTATGTGAGATAAATGCCTAACAATAAATGTATAACACAATATGTGTACAACATAACCTAAAGAGCTTTTCATGTTTTGTTTTATGAAATAAAATTCACCTGTAAACACCTCAATTTAGCAGCTATAATGTCTTGGAAAAGGCAGTTGCTTACCGTGGCTAAATGAGACTATGGAGGTTGTCTGGAAAATTCAATGGCATTTTGCAAACACAGTAACCAATCTACCTGCTAGCTTGCCTTTACAATCTTGATGTGTTAATATCTTTGAGTACTCCAACTCAGATGCATATTATGTTGTTTTTCATTACAAAAGTAAAAAAATTAATATCAGTTGCTCAATTACATGTTGAGTTTCTTACCATGGTAGGAAGGGCAAAGAACTCATCTTTGATCGTCCTCAAATCACTGACTGACAAGATGTTCTTATTGCCGAAGTCTACATAACGTACCTCCACTTTTCTGCCCCCTGGATGACCTAAACACACAGACACACAAACAAAAAGACACACCACACACATTAACCTAAAATGCAGACTACTGTCTTCCTCAATTGATAGTGTAAACTGAAGGGTTTCTGAAAATATTCCACAGGGTTGTGAAACAGCTGCTTTATAGTTTTGACTAAACTCACTGTGTCCGACAGACATTCTGATAATGCTTTAATATGCTGGATGTAGATTAAACCAGAATGACATTTCTCTATTGCATCACATAAACAAGTAATACCCATAAGCAAAACTGACATTTTCAAGTTGTGGCATGTACATTAACACAGCCTCACCTATAACCTGGGCTCTGTACCAGAACTTATCATCGTAGCGAGCAACATAGGCTTGTCCTATCACAGGGCAGTAGACTGTGAGGTCTTTTCCTTTCGCCAGTGTTGTTGAGTTGTAACACTCCTGAAGTTTGGCTGAGAGCAGTAAGGACTCCATGTTATCAACCTGGTACATGTAAACCGATTAAAAAGAGAGAGCAAAGTTCGTTTGATTTTTAACATTTTCATTCTAGGATTTTCACTTCTTTTGAATTTTTTTTAAAATATAGATTTATACATCCAGAGAGAGTATAGTGGTTTAAGAATCCCATGATAAAACCCAAAAGAAAAGAAAGCATATTATTGACCCAAACAAATAAACTAGTGGAAAGCTCCAAAATAACATGCAACAATGTTTTATCATTTGATTTACATTTTTCACGGATTAAAGACACAGAGCTGTAAAATTTCTGTGGCATGACCCCATTGTAACAAAACAATAAATCACTTAAAATCAAATAAACCTACATATACTGTTAAATGAACAACTGTGAATATGGGAAAATGCGAATCATCATATTTCATATGAAAAGATGATTTTTTATGCTTTTGATTTTGATATTCTTGATTTCTACATTAGTTTAAACGTGTATTGAAACCTCTTTTTTTAATCTAACTTGCATCTGAGTCTCTTGTGAGCATATCATATACATTGTGCAGTTGTGTTTACATGTGTGCATATTTAGTACCAGCTGGATGTAGAAGTCAGCAGGATTGTTGATGTGAGACACAACAGCATTGACCTCTGTGTTCATCTTGGGATAGACAGGGGGGTAATAAAGCAGGGGCCTCCTGCCCGGTGTCACTGGAGAGTAAAACCTTTGTTGGAAGAACACAGACAAAGTTAGCCTACCCCAATAATAGGACTCTATATGTACAAAGTCAAATTTTAATTTTAAATTAATTAAATTTGATTCTCTTTTCTATATTACAGTAACAGCATATAAACACCATCTTGCTTTTAAGATTTTTACTGGTGGCTTCCAAATGCAGATGTACCTGGCCACCTCGATGAAAACAAGGTACTCTCTGACAGAGATTGGCACGTCACTGGATTGGTCCATTGGGGCTTTTCTCAAGTCCACCAATAATGAGTCTCTGTCTTGACCCAAAGGCCGCATCTCCACTGCTGCAGAGCCAACAACACTCTGAAATTCAGCCTGAGCCTCTTCACTCCAGCCCTTTGTCTGAACAAACAGATTTGCAAAACAAACCTTAGATAAAATTTTGCAACATAAAAAATTTTAAAAAACAAAACAAAAAACTGTTGTGTATTTAGGGGGTCTTTCCCCAAGACAAAACAGATAGCAGTTATTTTTGCACTCATTCATTACAGCACACTTACTTTCTAGCGACAAAACAAAGAAAAAAAGAAAAAAGATACAAGTAATATTAAAAAAACAAGCAGAGAGAGAGAGGGTGGATGGTGTGTTGGTTGGGTTGGTTGTTGTTGTTGCTGTTGTTGTTGTTGTTGGTGGTGGTGGTGGGGGTGGGGGTGAAATCCTTAATTTTATGAGTGATAGCTTTCATGTCCCTCGTCAAGGAAGAAAAAGATTACTTAGGGAATAACAAATACTATTAAAATCTGTAACTATTAAAAACTCAATGGTCTTACCAGGTCGTATGGCACCAGGTCCTTGAGTGAACATCTGATGGCAAGAGGAGTAAAGTGACTCAGCTCCACGTTCTCCGCCTCACCCACCTTCCTCAGGTGGCTGTTCAAAGCCTCCATTGAAGACTCAGTTGTTCCCATCTCACTGGAAAAGATGTCAGACACGAGTGGAGGATGTTATAGAACAATAAAAACAAGGCTCTTTACCTCTCTTCAATAAAAGAACATAACACAAAATAGTACAGTGAACTAGAGGTAGTGAATGGGTCCCTCCAAGTGGCTCCTAAGGGCAACACATTTCACTGATGACATCACATGCATTATAGCGAGTGCTAAGAAAAGGAAAGTATATGCAGTGTTGTGTTTCCCAAGAGAAAGGGACAAATGATTTCTCAGTCAATTTAAGCACATACCTCTGCATGGTGATGCTTCTAGTGAGGCCAATGTCAGGGAGAAAGACACGGATGCTGGCCAGCTGGTCGACTGGACATGTTTTCACAGCATCTGCACATCCATTCTGCAAGACTTCAACCACTCTGGCCCTGCACCAGACTCCTTCCTTCCACTTTACAAAGACTACAGAGCCTGAAGAGGAGGAGATAGACAAAGGCTGAATCACATGCAAAGTATGTTTTACTGCATCCTGAGAGAACTTAGCTGTGTGATACATTCCCAGTATCATTTTGTAAACTTGAAGACAAAAGAGTGGAAACTAAGACGTGAAATAATGTTAATTAAATAAATCATTATCATGAAGAAGTAATGGCATAAAGCAAGCAGGATTTAGTTATCAAATACAAAATTCATTAGTGCACACTTGAATTCCTGTCCAGTGCAGCACTTAAAACACCTATATAACATTAAATTAACATTCATTATTGCATGCATAGACTGCAAAATCCAAATTAAAAACTAAAATCCCTCATCTTTTAGGACATACATTTATACATACACACACAAATACACACCAGTTTCCACTGTGTCCCTGGAAGTAAAGTGACAACTATCTTTGCAGCAGAAGGCGTTGATCTTCTTTGATAGGGTCTCATTTTCTCTCCTCTCAGCCACATAGCACACATAGAAGTGACTTGGATTCACAATGTGGGTGACGACAACCCACTGGGTGACTAGGAAAAAAAGCAAGAAGAATAAGAGGCAGAAAAGGTTGTATTAGGGAAAAAGGAATTCTGCAAAGATAGGATAATATAACTAATCTAATCTAGGCTCATGATAAAGCTCAACTTTAAAGTTAGGAAGCCTGTGACGCAGCATCTCTCCTTCTGTGTTGCAATAAACATGAAAATGTGACCTAATCTCCCTTGGATGACGCAGTACATTTACATGCACAAGAATGTCAACCATTATTCTTAGAGTGACAATATTCAGAATGTTCTAATGGGATTGGATACTCTGAAATAGTCCTCAATCTGAACGAGACACGAGAAATACTGATAATATTCATGTTTTCAGGAGCACTTCTTGTAATGTGTATATGGCCCAGTGTTACATTTCAGTGTTTGCAACACATGGCCTCTTGCCTGTTGACAGTCAACACCATGTGTTGCCTACCCAACAGATTGCAAGGTTCAAGTAGTTGCATGTTTAAAGGAAAAGCCCGCATCTCTGGTCATAAGAAGAAAAAATTACCTGAGAGAAGAATAACAGAAAGGCAGTGGGAAGGAAATACTGTGATATTCACTTTAATTACCCATGATAACTTTATAGGACTAGTGTTTTTTTCCCTTAATAAGGAGGGAAACTGATTATTTTGTGCATATTAGCATACTGAGTGTAACTTTTACCAATTTGTAAGTTTGAAAAAGTTCAAAGACAGTGCATCTGCCCTGATTTATATAAAGATGGTTATCTTTAAAGAGTCTACATGCAAAAGAAAAAAAGGGTATATTGCACAATGAAGACTGTTTCTACCTTACCATCTCTCTTGGTGTAAAGCTGATCTTTCCTTCTCCTGTGGATTCTCCATTTTTCATTAGCCAGCTCAGGGCCAGTTGGTGGATGAACTGCAGAAGCAAAAAGAGCATTTGCCTAGAATGAAGTGGGATGAACTTTAATTTAATTGGATCTGACATTATTTATGTGAAAGGAAAGTCAAACAGGAACATGTGACAAAATCACACACACCACGATGTTGTCTTTCATCTAAAACCTCCTCAATAATTACGTCTGGTGTTCCGAGGTTTGTGGCCAAGCTGTGGCGAGAGAAGCTGGACCTGCAACGTGGTCTTGGGCTTGGAAAGAGGCCGGCACTGACAGCTTTCGGGTTCTCCTGGTTTTGTTTTCGTGGGGTGGGGGGCTTTTTGTGACTGGGTGGGGAACAGTCGCGGTTCCTGTCCTCTGCATGTTGCAACGGTATCTCTCTAGTGGAGGTAACCAGCTGGTGGCCTCTGGGTTGAGACTCAGACAAGCTAAAGGGTCATATAAAGGAAGTGGAATATAAGTTGAAATACTTACACAACACTTCAAGTAATTTTTATTATATACGAGTTTGTTAAGGTTGCTAGTTCTGTTTTTAGAAAAAATAAGATAGGGTCTTTATGCAGATGTCTTTCTTTTGCCCAAATCAAACAAAATGACATTCTTGAAGATACCAGAGAACTTACGGCTTTGGTTTGCTGACTTCCATCTTCAGAGACATTGAAAGACTCTGGTTCAGATTTTCTAAGTGGAAAACACATCTAGAGCACAAACATTTACACACAAAAACAACAATATTCAAGTTTAAAACCAATAAAGTCTGTTATCTAATATTCATCATGTGCCCATGCTTCATGCAACTACGGCACAAAACATATGATAAACTCTATAATTTATAATGCACATACTATGGTGAAATGACATGTTAGAATAGATTACAATGTCTGACATTAAAACAATGAAAACAAACATTATGCTTTAAGTGACACACCTCAATCCAGAGTCCAAAGTAATGCATGTCATATCAAAAGACTGGTCATCAACAGGTGTCTGCAATGTCTCTAGAACCTTTTATACATGCACGCACACACACAAACAAACAAAAACACACATTTAGTGGCAGCATATTTAAATAGTCATTGCATTTCAGCCCTTTTTGTTTAAATGAAGAAGTTTCTTCAATAACTGACCGAGCAATTTGTGCTCACTTAGTTAGCATCTGCTATGTTTATACGTATATACCCTTAACATTTCATACCTTATCAAGAGTGCAGTACTGCTCCAAGAATGGGACACGACGGACTTCTCTGGCCATCTGCATGGCAATTTCTAGGCTTTTTATCTTCTCCCGGACAGCACTTACTGCCGCTTGGGTGGAGAATCGTGCCTCTAGTTTTGTTAGCTGATTCAACTGCACATCCCTCCTGTTGATAAGGCAATCCACAGCCTTAAGATAAATGTGGCATTGCAGACATTTTACAGAAGAACTTAAAAGAATCCTGATATTAGCCTCTGTTTGATTTTCAAGAGAAAAAAAATCTAAAGAGAAAAAAGACCTGAGAGCAATTACTGACCATAGTTTTTTTTCCTGAACATGGGATTTCATTGTACAGATATATATATATATATCTAAGTACTATATATTTTGAAAGCTTAGTGTTTGTCCATACCACTTTTGAACAGCATGCAAAGCTTTGTCTGAAGCTTGCTTGATCTCCTTTTCAAGCCAAGCTCTCTCTCTGCTCACTTGCTCTGCCAGACCAGTTGTCAAAGTCTGCACAGATAAAACAAATGAACGGTCAAGCATCACATTTAAGGAACAGTTTGGTTATAAATATTTTAATAATGTCTGTCAATCATCAAAAAGTGTGGACAGTCTTAAAATGTATTACTGCTCTTCACCTCGTGGATGTGTTCAAGTTGGGCAAGATTTTTGGTCCCCTGAACCATTGCCTCATCTATTGTCCTCTCAACCTTTTGGATATCAGCTGGCTGAGTAAAACACAAGCAGATCTTAACATCTGAATTCAAATTAAACATCTTAATTCCAATAGATTAAGGTGATGGTCAAGGTTAAACTTGTTTGTCTATGCCAAAATACATTTCTAAGTTTATTAACACTAAAACCGAATGAGGCCCTGCAGTCATATAAGCATGTGGAACTGATGACAAACAAGCTAGAAAAGGAAACAGTATCATGCTAAGCTTCTGTGGTTTTTGCTGAGCTAGACCAAGGAATATTTGGTTAAAATACTGTGATTCTTTTGCCCTCACTGTTCTTTGTGAATATAGGAAGGAACATACTGCGGCTCTTATGTCTTTTTGCATTAAGTTTAAGCTATAGTTTGTAATAAGAAGAGGTGAACAAGCTTTAAGAAGTGAGTACTGTGTTGTGGATCAGACTTCTAGATAGATAGATAGATAGATAGATAGATAGATGATAATTAATTTTTGGTGAGTCCCTAAACCCTTAATGAAAACACTCCTATTAGTGCAGACTGATAGCCAGGTCCTGGCAGATATATTATATAGGCTAGGTGTTTACAGTTTACTGTTGATTTCTAACAGTTTAAGAACCAAAAGGCACAGTCAAAATTTTAATCTGAAGTATCTCCTTGGGAATCAGAACTGTAGAACAAGTTCTTGTTGCCAGACTCTACTCACACCTGCATTCCCCACCAGCAACCTAAACATACCCTCTCTATATTCTTGGTACTCATGTGTGCGGATGTTGGCAATTTGCTCCCTCTGCGATTCTTTGATCTGTCACATCGGAGGCTGCAAGAGATTTCACCAAAAGCAAAGTAATAATAAAAGTAAAGACCCATTCACCTTCAAAGATCTTCTATGCAATGAGATTACACATGAAAAAGGCCAAACATGTTTCAAGAATTTGTTGAACATTGCTAGCTTGGGTCGTCTCATTGTTCATTCATTATTATCTTTTAAAATTTTAACTGCACTGGGAGTTGAAGAGAAACATTTTCTTGATCCCTGTATATAACTGCTACATACAGCAGAAATGTCAATAAAGGTGACTTTGACTTTGATTATATTACAATATATTTTACCTTTTTATCTTGTTTACTTTAGCAGTGTAGATAAGGCCAATTATTCTGCTGTCCTCTTGAAGTGCAGACACCCCACCTTCTGGAAGGGTCATTTCAACCTATATAGGAGGGGTGATGTTTATTCTTTGATCGCTTACCACTTCTACTTAAACTTACTTTAATCAGGTAGTTTAATTAAGATTAAGATCTTCTGTCAAAAAAAGACAACAGATCAAAACACCTTTACATGAACAAAATTGAAAAAACTGAAATAACATGTTAAAGAAGCAATAGAGACAGAGAAAAAGAGTCAGAGGAAGCCTCAAGGGCAGTTTGCAGTTCAGTCCATTTATATAAGTGCTAAGTATGTTGCAAGAGCAAGATAACTAGCTGTTTACCTCACACTCTGGACATTTAATGACACCATCACATTGAATGGACAGCAGGCAGGATGTGCAGTATATGTGGCTACACAAAAGCACACGTGGAAGGTTGCCCTCATCATCATCTTCTGAAAAAAGAAAGAACACAACACAGACAAGCAGGAAAAGTGTCACTGATGTCTGTGTAAATGCTATATACTGCTCAAGAGGTCATCATGCACACTTCCATTTGACAACAGAAAGTGAATGGTCATCATAGCTCCCCATTTAATTACAAAGCACACAATAAGATAAGGACTTTGGCCTTGCAGTGTCTCCACTGTATTTCTGCTACGGCTTCACAATGTCAACAACAGTGACAGAAAGTCAACCACAGGTGAAGTCATGACATTTAAATAACATCGCGGGTATAGTGTGTCTTCTCAGGCAGTGTGACAAATGTTGTAGGGCCCAAAGTTACCATCTGTAAAGCCTTAAAAACGTTAATGAAGTTTCCTTTAAGTACATCACAGAAGGTGCAAATGACTTTGAACCAACATACTGAGGGAACAAAGAAACTATGCTGCCTTTTGATGTAATAAAATGGCGCGATGCTACTTTAGTCTCTATACTTTTTTTTTTTTTAACTTTTTTACAAACTCGTATTATCTCATTATACAACCACTTTGGATGGTAAAAAATTGCTTGGCTTTAAATATTTTAATCTACCACAGTAGTTAATCTGGAGCATGCTGACACTGAACATCACTCACAACTACAAAAAAGTCCCAAATAAAACAGAGCAAAGTCTCTCTAAAGAACTGAAAAACATTCTCCACCTGGTTCTGCTTAAAAATAAAAAATAATTACCGAGGGCGTCAACATGTTTGTATCAGTGCTAAATCACCGAACTGCTTGTAAATCTTCATGTTTTGAACAAAAATATTTGTCAGCAAAACATGACTCATGGAGTTGGCGCGACATCTTTGACACTTTGGCACTAGCCAGAGCAATCAATTCAGGGCTAATTCACATTGATCTGAGGTCAGCTACCACATATGAGGTAACAACTTCTAAAGAACTAGTAATGTTTATGGTTAATTTTACTGACTTTACTATATTTGACACGTTTAATTTTTGGGATCAGATACTAACTTGACCACTTTCGAGGGAAGGAGCGGACTAACACACTTACTTTTTAGCTAACAATAGCTAAGGCTAACTTGCTAGCTAGCAGATGGAAGTTTTTCACAAAAAATAACTTACCTCAAAATAGGTTATATATAACCGAGCATTAAACTGTAACCGAGCATTAAACTGTAAGAAAAGATGTTAACACCCTACCAGGCAGAATGAATGCCTCTCCACATAACTTGCAAGTCACATAACTCGGGTTGTCGCCTCTGTCCATCTTGAACGTTGGTAACGAAAAACGCTTTTAACGTTTCTGCAGACGATTCAGGCGGTTTTGTTGTCACGTGACCACGCAGGTGCGTTCAGTGTCCAACTTGTTCTTCAAATGAACAAAAACGTGATTCAATTACCAAACGGTTCTTATTTAAGTGCATCTCAATTACACGCCTGTATGGCTTTATTTGCCAAGTTATTTACTCTGTGCTTTGATCTGTCTTACCTTACTGTGTCAGGTAGGCTAGATTAGTTACATGAGCCCTGTTGAAATGATGCTGATGTGTTCAAGGCAATATAAGGTTTCAATAGAGCTAAAGTTTTGTAGGTGAGATCAAGAAACTGTTTTAATTTCAGTCATAACCAGCATTCTAAATAATGCCACTAAGCCATTAATTACTGGCATTATTTAAAGCCCAGTATGGCCAAGGACCATGATAGATAGATAGATAGATAGATAGATAGATAGATAGATAGATAGATAGATAGATAGATAGATAGATAGATGAAATTTTGTCTGATATACACTGCTGCTTATACATGATTTGCTGATCAGTTCTCATCTATATCTATACCATCATTTAGAATCAAACTCAAAATTGAAGCACCCATCACATATTTATTTTGAATTTATTTTTTTGTTCTGAACTTTAAAATCAGCGAATACACCTTTTTGTAAAACTGTAAATTGATGAATGTTAATTTATGAGTCCCTATTATGTATTTTTTTCTGTAGACACTTGGGGGCGCCAAAGACCAAGGTTGACACAGGTGATCAGTAACCGGATGGGTTCACAAAGGCAAGGAGGAAAAACAAACCCTCAAGCTCCTCAGATTTGCACATTGTCATTTTTATGCTTCTTTTTTACATACTATGTGAGATAGTCTGATACGAGTAAATATGCATCTCTTACAAGATATATCATTCTGCTGAACATCTCAGCATGATAGAAATTCCCAATTTATCATCCCTTTGTCCTTGGATCTCTGGGTGAGGCACTACATGTGATGCTGTATTGATATTTTGAGTGATGTTCAAATATGCCCGAAAGCTCACTTGGTATTAGTGTGTTTCATTTGTCTGAATGTGTAAGCTTAAGCCAAATGCAGAATAATTTCATCAATCGCTTTACATTAACCACGTTTTTAACCTGGTGTGTTTTTATTTTTGTGTGTTCTTTAGGTTTTACAGTTTTATCGTACTTTATCTCCTTATTTTATCACAATATATATATCTCTTATATGTTGCACTGTGTTATCTGCTAATTCTTTTGTTTTGTTTTAAACCAATTGCATGGCTCCACTGCAGACCTAACGGCAGCATGTTGGTCCTCTCTTTCATCTGAGCGCAGCTGCCATTAGCACTGCTGCCTGAGGACAACGGCCAGCCACCCAGCGAAGCAGCAGTAATCGGGACTGACAGCCAATGGAGAGCAGGGGCACAGACATCAGATGGTAAAGGTAAATTATCCAACATGCAACACGGCCAAAACTTTAACCTTCAGAGAGTGTTCATCCAGATCCCTGGAGGCGGGAAGAAAGTGCAGTGCATCAACAGGGTCTTTCCATTTAGAGCTGGCATGATGCAGCCCCAAAGAACAACCTAAAATACACATGTTTTAACAGTACAACTCCCACCTCGGCAAAAATGTCCAAGTGAATATAGCTCTTAGTGTTGATCTGAAGTGAAAGTAGACCCCCTTAGTGTGGGGTGTCAAAAGGCCTGCAGGTTTAAAGTACACCTGTCTGCTAATAAGAGGCAGGCAAATCATCCAAGATCAGTTAACACATTGGCCCAAGGATGTTTGGTATTTAAATATATGATACAACCTCTTCTATATATATCATTACATACAATGCAATGACTATTGTTGCCCAAAAACTATCATAGATAAAGATCTATTGTGAGAAATTACACAATAAACACACAAAATAAAAAAATATGTCCCCTGTGTTTATATCTTGTTACTGTATAAATTCACAGAAAATTCAAGCATGACGTTGAAATGGTATTTAAATTTCCTGGTAAAGTCTGCAAAAGAAATCTACGGAAAATGTCAAAAAACCTGCTTGAAGTCCACATATGAATATCCATCTTTTATTACTTGGTTACCTTGTTTTATCAGGGTTTTTAGAGGCTCCCAGTTGCAAGCAGTGAATAATAAATAGAAAAAATGTAGAGTTATGTACATTTCCATATACAGGCTGTGTTATTTAATGTATTTTAATGGATGGTGCTTGCAGTGCTTAAGGTTTTCCTGTATAAAGTGATTTTATTACCTGACAAGTCAGACCAAAGGTATTTTTTCCTTATCTGTGCACATGTTTTGTAAATATTCCACCCAACAAAGGAATATTTTCTCCCTCCTGCACACTGAATTCTAGCAGATGGAGTCAGTGTTGAGTTATGTATGAATCTGATTAGGGCACTGAAGGAATTTGGTCATCGGTCTTCACCAGAACTGGACGATCATAGACAGACTGGAAGGGGGGGCAGGGTGTGCGTATGTGTGTGTGTGTGTGTGTGTGTATGCACCAGGATGGGGGGTAGTAGACGTGTTTACTATGGGTAATGAACCAATCAGCCGTCCGCCCATGGGGGGATGTGGGGTTGCCTGTTAGGGGAATAGAGGTTACCCCCCATCTTTCCTCTTCCCAAATGTGGGTCACTTCCCATCCTCGGGTGATTTCCCTCGTGTTTCCGTAGGAACAATGACCCTCGTGCACCCCCACAAAACCCTTATCAAATCACTTACTCATTAATGATGCTCTTAATTAAGCTGTGTTGTCTCATTAGCTCTCTCCTGATGTCTCACATGGGCCTTGTACAACCATCTATCCACTTGTTATACATCTATTTCTTGAGTCGCATATTGTGAGTCATCTTTCGTGACAGGGGATGATCTATAAGAAATCATCTATTTGCGTGTACCTCAATGTCTTATTTAAGAACAACCCTCTTTCTATTTCTTTGCTTCCGCCTATAGGTCATAGATCAGGAGCATAGCGTAGGAGAATTGAATTTATGAGGTCAAATATCTTTAGAAAGCAATGAACTGTAACTTACATTGATAATATAATTTTACAAGAATTTGTTAACACTGTTGCTACTTTAGCAGGCCTACACACAGATTTCGCCAAGGAAGTATCATTTATAATCTCTATTGAGGAACCTTTTTATCTTGCTTTGAATCTATGAAGAAGCCCCGCTGACCCACGAGCTCTATAAGCACAGTGTGGTAGCAATCTCTTCCCTCTTTTCAGGTTAGGTCATGACCATTTGAAGACAAAAAAACAAGGAAAGGTCGGTAGACATGCGAGGAGATGCCAGGACACTCACGGATTGGCTCTAAGTGGTTTCCCCCTGCAGGCCACTCGACCACAGCATGAAGAGAGCAAGGGTGATGGCAATGACATTCACTTAATACCTACCCTAATCTCTTTGTCTGGTCAAAGAAAGACCTGCCATGACACAAAGAGTCATAGCCAAAGAGAAAGAGAACTGCTTTGAGCCCCCCAAAAAACAGCTGGCTGTATAGAAGGTTAATCTCAATCATTTTAATTTGATACACACTGTTTCTTACATTTGGACTATTTTTCTGCTTCACATTCCTGAAGTCAGTTTTTGTATTTGATTGGCGAATATCTGCCTGAGTGTTGTAATTAGATCCAGGTCAGCTGACACACAGGACTGCTCTTTTTTACATGGAGGGTCCGCACAACATCACATAACGCACAATGATGTCAGTATTGGGGGCAGGGAATGTTTCATATCTACTCACAATACACTCAAAATGGACCATATTTACAAGTTACAGATTTCCTGACGTCCTTAAGGGATTTTTAATGTTCTTTTTAAAGTAGCTCTATCTCATCTACTGTAGTTTGGACAAGTTGAAGTCTGTCCCACCGCACTTTGATCTTTCTGTTCTATATCTTGATGTAATTTTTGGGTTGAGGAACAACAGATATACACTGTGTATTCCTGCACTGTAAACTGGATTTTGACTTACATGTGGAAAGCCTAGCTGTATCAAACTCATATTTTATTTTAATTTGATTTTTCTTTGTCATCTGTTCTTCATATGCCAGGTCTTTTGAGGTCTGTGTCAGGACCGGAGGGGGTTAGGGGTTTTTGTGAATGCCATGTGCCTTTGGTCTTTTGTTCTTGTTAAAAAATTTTTAATTTGATAAAAATTCAATTCAAACGACAAAAAAACTAAAGATAAACACTGTGTAAACAGAAAAAAAGGAGCTGTGTGCCGTTAAGCAATACAAAAGTCCTGCAATAGATAATACCTTTGTACTGAATGTAGGTCAGCCAGGTTGATGCGAAGCCTTTGACATCCAGTATTTCTTACAGCATACACAGCTGGCACCACTTTCTAAACATCAAAAAAAGGCATAAAGTGGCCATAGCAATTATTTATACCTGATATATGGCAGTTAATCCCATCCTCTGCTCAGAGAGTCAGGAGCTCCTGGACCTTGTTAATTTGCAGACATTTTCAGTCGCTGCTTTTCTTCGAGTTACCTGCTAACTTCTGTGAACTGTTTTTAAATCTCCTGGAAGTGGGTTGTATATCTAACGTGTCTTTAAACATTTCACCCCTGTTCCACCATGCCTGCTTGGCTTCTACATGATAATTTGCCGCTCTTAATACCTTCCTTGCCTGCTCAGAGGCAGCACAACAGTGACCGACAGTCAGCCTTTGTAGCCTTTTTACAGAGCTGTGAGGTGTGACAGCAGTGCCATATTCTCACCACAGGCTGTGTAAAAGAGGCTACAAAATCTGTGCCAAGGAGTATTAAAGCTGCTCTCTTCTGAAGATTTTTTATTCGATATGTCAACTTTCTTTACAATCAGATTTGTTTCATATATATTTTGTACTTTTTTTTATATATGGAAAGAGATAAGGAATTGTCTTTTTTACTGGGTGGCTGTTAACATAACATTAACAATTAAGACACAGGAATTAAAAATTGTTGTGATTTTTTAAAGGAATGAGTTAATTTTTATGGTCCTTTTTTCTAAAAATGTACTTGTGCTCTTTACTCAAATTAATTTTCAGCCAGTGGTCTACGTCTTACTTTGCTACGTTTGTGATTAATGCCTTTGTTGCGACTAGTCTGCTGTAAATACATGAGGAGCTTGGTAAGGTTAACCCTTTGATGATGTGATTGATTGTCCAACTTGTTCTTCTTAAATAAAATCAACAAGTGCTTGAATTTTAAATATTTTGCAACAGCCAACACATCCTGAAAATACAAAATTTGAAAGTAACTTTTACCTTTTAACTTATACTTTATAAATGTTGACCCAGCACTGGTTTTTCACACAGATAGAGTTCGTTGCAGAGCTGTGATAATTGCTTTACAGTGAATGGGAGTTTCTATATTTCTGGTGACTCAGTTTACATCAAAGTGTGTGGTGTTAATCCTATACAAACTGGTGCCAGCAGCTTACATCCCATCTTAAAAGAGGGTGCAAGGCCACAGCAGCTCCAACAAGCCCTCATTAAAAACAACCTCAGGTCAGGGATACTGCCTGTGAACCCTTTGTGGCCTCAGTCACTCGCCCTCCCTCTCTTCCTTTCTCACATCCAACCCATACTTACACATACATGTGTTTGATCACACTCAATCACACATACGCTTGGACATGCTTCCTTGCTCCCTCAACCCCTCATTCCTCAGGTTCAAAGGCATTGTTTTTCAAAGGCAGAGGTGGCCGTGGCGGTGGAGGACAAGGTACCAGTCTTTGGGAGTTACTCAAAAAGCCTGTGCGTTTGTAAGACCAGCCTTGCCACCTCTTTGACCTAATACCCGTCGAACATCACACGGATCACCATCAAGGGGAAGGATCGAGAGAGGGTGGGAGTGGGCGGGAGACCAGACCAATCAGGCAGCTCGTTAGCTGGCCTCACTAATCACCCTGTCGCTGAGCATTTGATGACCTGTCCATCCGTAACACGATCAGCTCGCCGCCGCACCACTCGGCCTTTTACACCAGAGGCTGCTGCCTTTAGAGAAGCAGGTTGTTATGAATGTTGTTACAGTTGAGAGGGGTTGGGTCTAAAGGGGGCGGAGCCTGGTTGATTTTGGGGGGACGAGGGGGGAGGGGGGCTTTAACCATAAGCTGTGCGCAGTCTATGTTGCAATTATCTCACTTTGCTGCACCTACAGAATGCTTGACCTGCTTCTCAGCATCGATATGGCACATTTTCTCAGGGTGAGGAGGGGTCGGCACAGAGGGTTCGAATCTACGTGGGAGTGTGTGAAAGGGAGATACTTTTGACTGTGTGTGTGAGAAAGAACATGTATGAGTGTGTGTTACTATGTGTGTGTGTGTGTTTTTTACCTGTCATCTGCCCTGTGTTGGGACTGAGGCCGTGAGAGCCTCGGTCTTCTTGGGTGGGCGGCAGGAGGGGTGAAGAGGTTGGAAAGAAAGCAAAGTAAGTGTTGGCTGATTTGCCTTATCACAAGACCGAAATACAAAAAAAACACCCCATTCTTTTAGAAGAAGGGGAAAACACTGAAAGAATGAACCAAAATTAGTCTGACAAATACTTACAGGTTATTGCTAAGAGAAATATCAGGGATAAAATTATGTTATTCCTCATGAGAATGTAAAATTTCCCACTGCATCAGTTTGTCTTGCAGGAACAGTTGCAAAAATGACGAGGTATGCTTTCCATCAGTGTTGTTATATTAAAAAACAAACAAAGGATATCTATCGTCTCACTTACTTATTGCATGCAGATATTTTGGTTGTATTTGACAGAGTTTTTAGACATGTAAATCAAAATCAGATAAATAAAAAGATTTTGACTTGTAAAACTTAAATTACCTATATAAATCCAAGTGCAATAGATATCACTGGGGTCAGTGAAAAAATAGCTTTGAAATAATGCAGAACTGACCCCAGAAGTACCACAGCAATAGAAGAAACACGAGGGTATGTCAAAAGCCCTTATTGCTCTGTTGGTCATTAGTGTAAATTCTTTAGTTTAAACCCTTCACAGTCTCTAACTCTCTTCTCTGCTTCCAAAAAGTGACACACAGATTTCCTGTCGATGCAAATCTCTAGTGTTAACTGCAGTGATAAAGATAATTAGTAAAGTAAACAAGAAAATTATACCAGTAGTGCTAGAAAGCTTGTTATGGACTCAGGTAGACTGTTATTATGATCACTTTGAGTGACAAAGCAGAAATATCTCTTCTGGTTTCTCTGTAGAGCAGAATGTTCCCACCCAGATTTTACTCTCTGACTTATGATCTTGCTGACTGAGTTCCATTTATCAAACGGGGTGACATCTGTCAGGAGACGTGATTCAACTGGGCCAGTTTTTCCTCATTTGGATTTTGGCTTAAGGTTACGCAGAGGAACCACTCTAACAGCTTTATTATTTCTGCATGAATCAGATAGTGGAGCAATTGCTTGGATGACTCAGTTGGAATTTATAATAGAAAAAATTTGTGAGACCAAGGTCTTCGTGCATCACGTGCTGAAGTATCACAGCATTGTTTGGCTCAAATATGACTTTGCTTTATATAAATGATTGTAACAGATTGTTTTTTTTTCCTGGACTCCAGGAAAACTTATGATCACTTTTTGGAAACTAATGAGGGTTTAAATAAAGAGTAAAGATCTTCTGCTCTATGGCTCGGGCATCATGTTTTTCACATTCACATATTATTTAATATACAAGTAGCCTAATTTAAGTTGTTCTAAATGATTTCTAAAATACTTTAAAACAAAACTAACCAACTGTTTGGGTTTATTCTGAGTTAGAAGAATGCCAAATATATAAAAGAGAAGTGCAAGCCTTTGATTACTGGAATTCAGAAATAAGCACATGTCCAGTGTTTTCATCATGACCTCATAAATGTTGGCTTCATAAAATGAGTGATTAATACTCCCACACGTCATGATCCTGCCCAAGTTCCCACTTTCTTGGGAACTAGGGCAGAAGATGCACACCTGGGCCTGTTGGCAGGTATCACAATTTCTTTTCCTGTAAGGTGTTGAGCTGCTTCAAAGCTCTGCTTGGAAATGTCAAAAGCTCACAGGTGCACCAGAAGAGGCTGTTAAAACCACTATTGTCTCTTAATATCCGCTTCACTGTGAATAGAAAACACAGAGACCCCGTTAATCATCAAATTGTTTTTAAATTGCCAGGTAGACATTCACACTCACTATATAAGGACTGAAGAGAGAAATGAGAGGAAAGTTGGCGTCGGATGTACATGAGCACCAAGTCCAAAGGCTCAAGAGGGATATTAAACTTGTGCCTTTCCTGGCTTCCATGAAGGCAACATGAAGTATATTGTTTGCAGAGGAATTGTGAAGAAAACTCCTGATCCTGCTGATTTTTAACACCAGATATAGAGTTAGATTCCAGTGGTGGCTGATCAGGATTGTTGGTGTGATTCATGCAATTTAATTAACTCCAGAGCACTTTAAGGTCCAAAGAGCAAAAATTTATTGAATGAAGATTGTTCCAAAATTCTTTACACATTTTAGTATGGTGGAAAATTTGATTCATTCAATTAGTTGCTCAGTTATTTGAACAAACATTTTAATTACTTTCCTCTGGCTTGTATACATAATTCAATATAACGCAGTATTTTGATCTTACAATGCATGCATGCAAACAAAAAACAAACAAACAAATAAACTACTTTTGCTCTCAGGAATGATGTTGTAGAGGCCTTTCTGGACCATGGCAGCATTTTGCATCATGTTCTCATAATGTGACCTCTACCAGAACCCACAGCACTTTTTTTCCCCTTGTGTAATGGCCAGCATTTTCAATACATGTAAGTGGTCCAGTTAAATAAGGTGACTCTTTTTGTTTAAAAAGGATTCAGTGGGAATTACTCTGCTGAGGCTTTAAATAGCTTTTGTACAGGCTGATGCAAAATTGTGATCAAGATTATGTTAGAGTTGCACAATGAAATGTCAGTGTGTGTTAATTGCATAGCTGGCAGTCAAGACCATGTCAGGTCACATATCCTTATTTTGCTTACCCAAGTCTGTCTGTCAGGTCTACACTTGTGATGTGTAATAAAAACTTTTTATGACTGTTTCTTCTCTCCAAATTTGAAAAGAAGGGACATCCTGGTGGAAGTTAATATGGTTCCAACCATAAATGTGTGTATCCAGCTTTGGACCTTTGTTTCCCATTACTGGTCTCTCTGTCAACTTATTTCCAGTCACCTACCTAAAATCATTTTTTATGCAAAGATGGTTTCCTTTTCTGTTCCTTGCAAATGCACCGGTGTTGAAACAGGAAAAGTGACCTTCCTTCCTCAGCCACTATTGGTTTAACAGCAACACCTGCATCTACACATAACTTGAATTCTTTGCTTTCTGCTGTCATTTCAGACATCCTTTTGTTTGTCCGCTCTTCTCCCCTTTTCACTTTGGCAGACAGTGAGTATCTATTATCACTCTTCTCTCTGTGTCTCTCATTCTGTGTGTCACCGTAGACAGACAATGACAGCGATGCCATTGGCTGCCAAACCCACAGCCATAATTACACCCCATACACAGACCTCCCTCTTGTCAGTCAGAGCCACAATAAACCATGACAATGACTGTGGAGAAACACCTGGCTGAATGTCTCAGAGGTGGCGAAAGGGTAATGTAGTGAGGAAGTGTGGCGCCGCGCCACGAGCACACTCATGGCCCTGTAATCTGGGGAAGCTGGAGGAAATAACTGACAGAATGACTTCCTGAAATGTTAAATTGGCAGCCACACCATCATAAATAGTGTTGTCTCCACTCCCTGTATGGATGGAAGGAAAATATTCAGAGAAGATTGGATTTTAATGTTTTAAAGCGCTGGTTATTATTTTTAATGGCCTTTAATGATATAATGTATCTATACTGTGGTGGGAAATATGCACAACGACTCGGCTAAAAGTAAAGTTTCTTAGTTGAATGTTTTTGTATTTAGATACAACAGCAATCTGGAGCAAATGTTCCATCTGTGATTTTTGACAATACACTTGTTTCCTCCAAAGCTGCACTGATATCAGATTTATAAAGCAACTGAGACTGACAACAAATTCTTTGCATGTTGCTCTTAACTTACAGCATGCCACGCACACTTTTCTTTGCAATGAATGAATTCTTTCTGAGGTAACATGACACCAGAGGAGCCGCCTTCAGTGTACAAAGGAATGATCAGCATGTGAAGCATTATTGGGTAAATCACAGTGTCATATAGATGTCAAAAACTGGAATAATGCATCAGCGTCGCTGCGTCAAACACAGCAACTTGTTTTTCCTTCTTCTTTCTTTCCTTTGTTATTGACTTGTGGCATAATAACAGAATGTGAACCATGACAGTGTGTCTCTTTTTTTTTAGCTTATAGATAATTCAAAGGTTAAAAATGACATGAAAATACCTTTAGGTTTTTTTTTTTGGTTCCTATAGAGCAAGAAACTCAAGCAGTCAGGGGAGCAAACAGGTTTTTAAGAAGCCTTTTAATTGGATTATCTAAAACACATTTGTTTTTGTAGGCAGAAAGTAAGTATAACCACCAATGTTTCTATAAAGCCTAAATTCAACTTTTGCATGCACAGTTAGACCAGGGATACAGTCTGTTAATTGTGATGCATTTTACAAATTTTTTATCATTTATCTTTCTCCTTTAAATAAGTGTGACTAACTGGGGGCTGAAAGCTGCTGGACTGAATGACTCTTTGTATTTTTTCTTCTATATTTAGCTATTTCGCTCCACTTACAGTGGTTTAAGGGTGAGTATGCAGTATATTTCCATTATCTAACGTAGATAGTATTTCACAAGAAGATTTGTATAGTCTTATTGTAATTTATATTTATGGGGGATTATTCTCTGTTCCTCTCTGTCTCACCTTTGTTAACCTTTGGTCTTCTGCACCAGTGCCCACATTAACGGTCACATTTCTCTCTCTAGAGTTCTCCATCTTTCCTCTTTTATTTTCCATGTTTTTTCCCATACTAAATTTTCTCCGGGCTCCCAGTTGACCTTCTTGCCCACTCTGTCTGTTTCTTCCCTCCCAGAGCTGCTCTTTGCCAGTCACGTTTCATATGTTCCCATAAATGGGACTTCATCACCCACTGGCACTAGCGTAATTGCTAACATGGCAAACATGACTCCACTAGACGTCCCCTCATGTTAATTTCTGTGTGCAGTTCTTAGGTTGCCAGCTTAAGGCTCTACACTTCTGGCTCTTTCCTCTGCTGACATTAGCTACATTAGTGTCGAAGCAACGCAGGCGAGGAGACACACTGCTTTGCTGCGTGACAACAACACAAGTGCCGACACACGTGTACACACACACGTAGTCAAGCATGTGTGCACTTGTATATTTGACTCAGAGGGATGGATGTCAGTATAATGAAAAGATCAACACCAGGATACTTGACAGGCTGAACAGACACGACTGTCTGTTTGACAAACTGCCTATCTGGTCACAGTCATCCCTAACTCATTCACATGGTGCTGAGAAAGTGTTGCTTCACAGGATATGGATCTGGACAAACATGAGACCTCTAAAATTAACACTGGAATTCTCCACTGAAGTTCAATTACTTTGAGACCAGAGCACATGCATCAATATGTCCATAGAAAGCTCTTACACAACTCCTGTTGCAATATCTCCCTCTCCACTGAAAAAACTTCGTAGCAGAAAAGAGGGATGCTTTGTGGCATTTTGAAAAATGTCAGATTTTTTACAATGTTTTGCTTTAAAACTGAACTGAGGATATCAATCCTTTTTTTTGGTTGAAAAGTCCTTTTAAGGTCCTGTTTTACTTGAAAATAAATCAAATTAAACATTGTTGGACTTTTAATTTCCAAGGAAAGCCCGACAACAGGAAACCTCAACGTGCTTTGCTGAGAGGCCACTTCAGAATGGCAGGAGGCCAGGGGACTTAAAAAACAAACATTAGTTTTATTTACCTGGTTAAATAGCCTTTCTAAGGCATTTATTGTTGATATTAAGTGACTTAATACATTTGATTAAAAAAATGGTTTATTAACTTACAAACTAAATTGACTTTGCACAATGATTTACATGTATTACTTACCAATTTGATATTTTACTGCAATTTTTAGTTGAAAATACATTTTAATACTTAATGCTTTTGTTAAATTAGAAACAGTTTTATGCAACATCATCAAACAGAGATGAAACCTCTTTCATTATTCAGCAATGGCCAGAATAAAGAGCAACATACAAGAATTTATCAGAAGTAGAACACTGATTAAAATAAGAGTAAATATTTTTTTGGTCTAACACATGTTTCTTGTTTATATAAATGAGAGTTAACAGCATCTTTCAGATAAAAAAACAGTTTCTTTCAGAAGGTGATCAAAGTAATTTTTTATTCTTCGTGATAATCTGACAATAATGGTCAGGCCTAATGATGAGGTAGTTCATCATCTACTGAAACAGTCAGCACAGCAAAATGATGCAGAATGACTCAACAGGCCTTATGCTACAATATAAACCTTTTCCAGAGATGATTTTATTCCTTATAAAGTCTTCTGTTTGTTATTTGGGTCCTATGAATTGCATTGCACATCACATCTCAACTCCTCTACAGTCTACTTGCTCTTTTTTCTCTTTTCATTATAAATAGCCAAACTACCTAGAAAAACCTTGAAAAGCAAGCTGAGCTGATACTCAATGCTGACTTAAACCATCCCTACACTATCTTCTGTTGTGTAGTGTTGAGTGAATAGTGAGTGTGTGGTTGAAAGGCTTTGAGAGAGAGAGCATTCTGATGAACTGAGCAGCGGAAAATGTGAGCAGTGAAGCTGCCAGTTTTGCAGTAAATATACAGTGCAGTACAGTTTTGTCAGAAATTAAAAAATGCATTATAAAGGATGAATATAGCTGTGATGATCAAGAAAGATTCCCACCTGTTGAGGCTGAGCTTGTGTTATCTCCACTGAAAAACAAAGACTGGAAAAGTACCTGCAACCAATTTTTCTTGAAAGCATTTCTTGATTAATACAGTTATTGGACTGTGCGCACAATAGGGAGCCTTAAAGCAGCGTTGTGTTATTTTTGCACTAATGGAATCCAGCGTGCAGAATCAGTTCATATTCTTGCATTAGTTAATCCATCGTGAATTTTCCTTTATGTTCTTCCAGAGCTTTCACTGTCTATTAAATCTGAGAATAAGCACAAGCAAGTCAGATAGGGCCCACACCCTCTCCTGTTTACACTGACACTAATGACTTGTCCCTCGCTTCAGTCCCGCCACAGTCATCCACACATGGAAGTAATTCTATCTGTGCACAACACTAAGACAGCGTACCAGATCGCTCCACCAAGCATCATCCTGTAAACACACCGTCGCTAAGGCTACAGGTGGTGCTAGAAACATCCATAATTCAACCAGGAGCAGGAGTTGATTATGTGGGGACAATCTTAAAAATCTATTTGAAGAGTGTATGGGCCAAGAAGAAACACAGTAAGGATGACATCAGCGTCCACACGTGCACATGATCAAGAAAAAAGGGTCGTTGTGTTTGTCTTGGCCAGCTGGTAAATGCTATAAGTGGACTTTTGTTAAAATCTCATGTCAAAACGTAAGATTTTGCAGATATCGTCTTGCACATGTCAGGAACACTGTTTAGAGAATAAATGAATGAGCTGAAGGTATTCATTTGCATTAGAGCTTTACTGACTCACTCTTGTCGAATTAACATTGCGACATCACTGGACTATTTACCCAGCAAACACAACAGGAAAATAAAAGACTTGGAAAAACACTGTGCTCGTTATCATAAAATCTCCTCAGCACTCTGTTAAGGCTGTTGCTGTTTGAATTATACTGTAAATATTTGAACAAAGTGTGGCTTTTTTTCTCCCTGCTATGTCTTTAATTTGCTTTACTGTGTGGAACGAGAAGCCACGTGAGAATCCCGGCCATAAGATGTACAGTCAGATTTTTGCACTGTCTCGCTAGATCTAGGTCACAGGGGCTGTATAATGAACAGAACCTGTTTCATTAAGTGTAATGTAAACACTTTTCATAAATCAGTGCCTTGCACGACCACATTCTCCAATGCCAAAGCCCACATGTTTCTTTAATCCTTTATTCAAAGTCAAGATGACAATAAACCGCGAACTGTAGTCAACCCATTCATACGCAACATATTTCACATGCCTTCAAAAATAGATGGAATAGTACCTGACTTCTTCACTGTCCTCCATTGTGTTAAGGGTCTTTGTTATGTGTGTACAGTAATGATGCAATCATGACTATCGCATGCTGCACACTCAGGAATTTTTACACACAAAAGCAGTTGACTTTGGCTTCAAGATCTGCTGATAACAAATGTCAAGAATTGGATCTGACTGTTGATAGCACGGGATTACAACACGCCTGATCAACAAGAACACAATAGGCATTCCTGAGCCGACTCTTCTCTGCGCTTAATGCTTAACTCTGCTGCAAATAGAGAGATATAGATCGGTTTTGAAACGGGATTCCACCGAGTCATGGCACCGTGTCAGAGCAACAGTGGAGCCATGTGATGTTGAGGCGAGCACAGGGCGAAGTAAACGCCACAGGATGTAGACCTCAAAATGAAGTGGAAATAGATTTCTGACATGGGCGACTCATCCTGGAGGGGCTGGCTGGTGCGGCTGCCCAGAGTTTTTTGGGGGAAGAGGATGCAGAGTTGTGGGTGGATGGATCAGTGGACCGGCACAGATTGCTTCCGGGCCTTTCTGAGTGCCAGCATCCAGACGGATGATGATTAAATGGGGATGACTGGTGCTGGCTGGAACTGACCTGAGATCAAATCAGGTTTCGTCCAAAATAGAACCTGACTTACCTTTTTACTTTTAAGCCTTTTCTTTTTTTCCCCCTTTCCACCTCCCTCAGTCTTACTCTCCCTGCAAACCTGCTTCTGCTCACTTCTTGCTCCCTCCTCCTTTATCTCCTTTTCTCTCTCCCTTCACCCTCAGTCTTTCCCACCTTCCCACCATCACGTTCATGTTTTCCTCTTCAATTCCACCTGCTTTTTTTTTTCTTTTGCATGCTTGCCTCACTTCTTACTTTTCTGCCTTTTTTTCGCTCCTCCTTGCTTTGTTCTTTGCTTGTTCTTTTGTTCCCACTTTCTCTCCTTCACTCGACTCCTTCAGACTTAGTTCACATCTTTTTATTTCAGGTTATTTTCTACACCTCCACTACGAAACAAACAAGCAAACTGTTTTTTGATGGAAAAGGTTTCTTTATTCCTATCTGTAAGCCTCTCTACCCTAAAGAGAGACAGGCCCCCTTCTTTCATTTAAAAACAACCACAAAGCTGATGCTGTTGTTCATGACTTCCAATTTAAAACCAAATCTGACAATTCCCAGTGTGTTTCTGTTTTGTTACCCTCACGTGGTCTGTTGTAACTGCTGGCATCATACTGTTTATAAAAGCCTCTGCGTGTGTGAGCCCAGCGTGAAACAAATCAATGCAAGGCGACTTTATTTGTGCAGAACATTTTCATGCATGGTGATTCAAAGTGATTGGCATAAGACAGCAAGACAGCAACAACAGAGCCGACAAATGATCTTAAATGTGTAAATATGAAAGAAAAAATAAATAGTCAAGACATTACCTAAATTTTAGCTGCCTTAAAGAAACATCGTGTAACAATTTAACCCAAAAATAACAGCTTCAAAATCGATTGAGCAGGTGGGATCACAGTACGACACACATTTTATCTCTGCTTTAGCTAACATTAGCTTGACATGCTACTGTTCTAAGTCATGTTCAAAGCTTGAATAAACTTTGACTGCCTCTTTAAGACAGAAGTTTTCAGGGTGTAATGTGATTATGGAGCCACAGAGTTGTGTTTGTAGTTAGCATGTATATTTCAACTGACAATATTGTTACAGAAACCTGGGATTTCTATTTATAATAGTGGCATTGCACTCAGAAACCATGGGGGCGCCAAATGCTCAAAATACCAAGTTTTACAAAATGTTGCTTGAAGGTTATTTGGTATTCTCTCCCACTCTCTGACAGCATCACCTTCTCTATCAACATGATTGTTATGGCAGCATCTTCCATCAAATTACAATATTTTAGATGTCTTGTGAAGTATTTTATACACATTTCCTCAAATTACAACCTGATAAAAAGTATAGATGAATCCTGCTTAAGATCAGTGTTTGAGAAATGTTATTGTGGTTGTATTAGTTTGCCAACATTTCTATTTAACTCAAAACACTGCTCTGCCTGTGAACAGCTTTACAGATCTGCTTGCGTGGCTCTTGATTTTCAGTCTTATTTTAGGATCAGTGCAGCACAGCAGCTAAAAGCAGCTTCCTCAGAACGGGTTTTTTATGTGGGAACAATGAGCAAAGCAGTGCTTGGCTTCTTCAGAGGGAGACTGAGGGTTAGTGTCAAGGCCTATTTGGAAAGAGTACAAATGCTAACTTGGTTTGACCTTATCCCACGTGTTCTTTGCAGAGCAGCAATGACGTGAGGAAAGAGGAAACAATAGAAAGAAAACTTCCCCTCTGATTATTGTAATTGGAGTATAAAACGAATGACTGCATTAGCCTGCCAGCAACCACTGATGACGGATGCATACCTGTCTTTGTCACGCTCCCGAGGGGAAAACAAGACTCAGGATATAAACACAAGCACAGGAGCAAAGCTGGGTTTCTGTGTTGTTGGTTACAGGGAAAATGGGTTGTAGGTGTCTTGAGATGGATTGATTGATTCGACATTTTGAGAATACATGAAAAAGAGGATGCATGAGTTGCGGAATTGTAGAGTCGTAATAATTGTTTATTCAACTCTTTCATAAAAGAGCCCTAACAGATATTTAAGGATATTGCTTAATAATATTCAGTTAATTAGCTTTTTTCTAAATTGATGTCCATTGCTATTAATGGTGTCATTTTTTGTTTATTTTTTTGTTTTCTAGAAAAAAATATGTTCCCTTTAGCTTAAGTTTTATTTTAGGAAACACATATTGATGTGGATTGTTTTCTTATTTAAACAAACTTACTAAAATCGACAGTGACCTAGTTTTCATATCAGTTATTTAGAAGTTCACTGATTTATGTCTTTTAAGAGCCAAATGTTGTATAATTATGCTTCAAAATCTTGAAATAAAACTTCTCTTTTTGAAGAATGTAACTGTGTCTTTGCCCTTTGATGCTTCCGCTGTAGGAAGAAGACACAGCAATTCAAGAAATGCACCTTTTGCTATTTATGTCTAATAAAAAACACAGATTCAGAATAAGACAGAGATTTTGCCAGGCTGCATAGAGAAGGCATCAACTTAAAAATTGGCATTGTATAATGTTGCATATTTTTAAACTAACACTGAGCATGCTGGCATCAGTGGAGGGGTGTGGTATATCTGATGCCCATCTGTCAGTGCGAGCAGAGCAAAACCAGAATTCCAGTGCAGGTGAAAAAGACATCAAGACATTAAAAAACATTATAATGTGTCTTGTTGTAATTTCTTTCAGGAATGAATATGCTGTGGTTGGCTGCTTCTCATGATTCCTTTTAAATAACCAAATTCTCTGCTAATAAATGGACATCAGCATGGCCAAGAAAACCACACAGGTGCTGACTGTCCAGGCCCTGCTGCCACTTACTCCCCCTTTCCTCCCCTTTTCCTCCCTTTTAGCAGATGCTCCAACCCTGTTATCCAAAAACAACCTTTTCTCTCCATCCTCCCTTCTCTCTCTCTCTGACCTCCTAGCCCCTCTGTTGTTACTCACTGAGTTTTGCCTGTCTTTTTGTGAGCTTGTTGGAGAAAAAGGTGCATCGTCTTTATTATCTTGCCTGGACAGAGACTTGGAGAGCACACCCTGATGCTTTCGAATAAAGTGTTGGATGTAGTTTACATCCACACAGCTGAATCTGGTGTGGCTTTTAAAGCTTTGTTTTCACTCCGATCTGATTACTTTTGTAATAAAGTAGGGGAGGACTGGAAATCCTGCATAGATCAAGTTAACAAAGTAGAAAGAAAGTGTAATACACAGCATCTCTGCTACAACAAGCCAACACAGTCTCACAGCATTTCCTTAAATAGTGACAAAATTTAATCTGGGTTGTTTACATGAATATAAACATAAAATATGTTTGATGACACAAGTGTGTCTTGCACCTACTCTACATTTAAAAAATAAATGATGCACTTTATGTATTAACTGAGCTGGCATCGCAGGGAGGAGGTCAGGGTCAAAGTTCAGGGCTCTCACAAGGTAATCTATGATTAAACTCCTTTCTATGGTCAAATTTAGGTACTTTGGTTCAATTCAGAGACAGATTGTCATGCTGACTGTCATGAAAATAAAAGATAATTTATGCTCATAGCCATGAATCCTACTGAATGCAAATTGTCAGGTGATAAAACAATAAACTTTTGCAGTGTGAAACACCCACAGGTTAATCCCACTATTGGCTGTGCCTGAAGATGACAGAATTCACATTATGATGGAATGACAGGAGATCCAGAGCAACCCTATATTCTACAAAAAAAAAATTAATTACTCTGAATTTGTGTTTAATTAAGTTCAAAAGATGCCAAATTCTGATGTATTTAATCAAATATATTGGAAAATGAACTTGTGAAACACTTGATAGAATTTATCTACAATTTTCTGCTTAGAAAATGTAGCTAAAGTGCAAAATCATTTTTCATAGAGTTTAGTCTTCGACATTTACTGTTGTAGAAACATGGGGATGTAATAAAGCTGCGTACAGGGATCTTTACAGAGCTGCATCATGCTGGCTTTAATCGTCTGGTTGGGCTATTGTGGATTCCTGGTTGCCAGCACATGACAGCAGTGTAGTGGAGATGACAGCCAAAAAGCTCTCCTGGCTGAGCAGTGAACACACTCAAATCCATCTGTTACTGCAGCGCTGAGCCACTGAGCCACTGGGCTGCCAACGGCATGCATTTATACACTTTAATGGTAATGTGGAGCCTTAGGCAGAGATTCCCAAATGTTCTCTTGCCAAAATGTTCCAGTAGATTTCCTAAAATCCTCATCTGAGAACTTTTAGTGTACACAATGGTGTTAGTCCGGAAATGAGGCCTCTTTAACACTGTTTTACAACCTCTTGAATTAATTGGTAGTTAAATGGAAATTGAGCTCTTCCATAGAGAGCTGTCAGAGAGGCCCCTGGGAGTCCTCATACCCAGTTTGGAAACAGTAGTCCAAGAGGTTTGAGAAAGCAGCCCTTTGAGAACGCTAAATCCCCAGACTGGCTGGGAAAATCTATGCAGAGAAATTAAAGTTGGGAACTGTACTGTAGCTGCTCAGTGGCAGGCTGGTGGAGAAGGAACTCACAAACACTTTCTGAAAACATGTAGAGATGTTAAGAAATTCTCTATTTCTAGCAGTAAAGGACATAAAGTTTACTGGAAAGACATTTTAAACAGTTTGACTCCTGCACAATTTATTTTATAAATTATACTATATTTAAATTCAAAAGTTATTATATATTACTTTGAGATGATTAAATCTATTAGAAATACAATCAAATTAGGTTTTCAAATATGTTCAAAGGGAACTGGTCATGATATATCTTGATTAGGTATTCTGACATGAACAAGTTTAAGAGATGAAGTACTTATTTCTTATTTGATCGTTACCAGTATTTTAGAGAAATACTCACCTGATTCCAAGTTTCACCCAGGTTTTAAACAAAACAAGACATAAATAAATTTTCTATGTCTTTCATGGATGCAATTTCTCTTAAATCTCGGAAATATTGGAGATATTGGAGATGAAAAGAGTTAGAAAAGACATGTGAAGGAAGCCCAGCAGAGAGACATGTGGAACTGCAGTAACACCTGTGTGAAAGTGCATTAAGACATGCAACTGAAAGCGAAAGAGAAAAGGGGTGGATAAGAGGAAAACTTAACAGAGAGAGTTGTATGTGTGTGTTTTTGTATCTTTTCTATTGCACGCAGTGATGAAAGGCAGGAAAATGCATGCAAGGTAAAAAAAAAAACAAACAAACATGAGAAGAGATTAAGTTGTGCTTAAATGTTTCTGTCAGCATGTGTGGGCTTGCAAAGCTGAATGCTTGTATAGCATCTAAAAGCACCTTGTATACCAGCAAAAGAAATTAAATGGTCACTAAACCAGGTTTGAAACCTTTTTATTAAACTTAGGGCTGTGATAAAACCCCAGGGATTAGGAATAATTGCATAAAGGAGCTTATAATGTTTCAATAACTTTTTAGAAAATTAAACTATCACACTGGAAAGTATTTTGTAATCATGTGTTTAAAATAGGTATATAAATAATATACAATATGGTTGTATAACATAGCTAAGGTGGGGGGAGGACTCTGAAGAGCTGATTTAAGTCAATGCTCTGTGTTTGTGTGTGTGTATGTATGTGTGTGATGGTATGCATGTATGATTGTGTGTCTTTGTGATGAAATGCATGCTGACAACATTTACACTCAATAACCCTGCAATGTGTGTGTGTTTGTGTGCTACATGTGTTCTGATAACACACACACGTAACACACACACACAAACTGACAGGCGTTGCTGTAGGGTGAGTGTGTCTTCATTAAAGCTGTTTTACAGGCTGTCAGTGTGTATCACTTCATCCACCATCATGAATCTGTTAATGTGATCTATCTATCTATCTATCTATCTATCTATCTATCTATCTATCTATCTATC
>JAPZDV010000005.1:3274274-3300315 GCA_029814665.1 Acanthurus lineatus
TATCTATCTATCTATCTATCTATCTATCTATCTATCTATCTATCTATCTATCTATCTATCTATCTATCTATCACAATCTAATGACCCTCTACTGTACAAATCCTTCATATTATTTAGGAAAAAGGCAACTTTTGTAAATTAAATTACACTGACCTCAGATTGTCAGTGTCAGTCAGGCAGGTGGATTGTTAATTTAATTTAAAAAAAAAAAACAGATCACTCATTGATTCCTTTACCAAGTGCTCTCAAAAATTGGTATCCCGTCAGCAAAAATAATCACTCGATGCCGTAGCCTTATCTACCTTACTTAACTCTGTATTCAATGTTTTACCTACTAGGAAATAAATCCCTAAGGTGTAAGTGAACATACTGCATCACAGTCATATACTGTGCTGCCTGTGTAAAATGCTCATATATTCCATCACTGCACTTCCTGCGGTCCTTTTAACTCAGCTCCTATTACTTTTTGTTATTTTTGTACCAGTAAAGAAACAACACCTATATGCATCCCGCCGTTTTCCTACATGTGATTTTTCAACAAAGAAACGTCCATTTGAGTTTAATTAGACCTGACATACTGCTGCTTCCAAATGAAGCTGGACATGCAGGCGAAGCCCGTGAAGACGGAAACAACGAGCAGCAGAAAATCTGGCTCGAGGGGAAAGCCTGGACTCATGTAGATGTTTTTTGCTGTAATCTGACGTTTTTCACAAACCAAACAGACAGAGTGAGAAGAAAAAAAAGGGAAGAGAGGGAGAGGAAGAGGATGAGAGATACAAAGGAGTGTAATCTGCTGCAAACTGTTTGCAGGTCATTATACTCCCTGCGGCTGCACGATTAGGCATGTGTCATCATAACTGTAATCGTTAGAGGATTTCAGAATTATTTGATGAAGAGTGTTCACAATGCAAATGAGTGTAGAGAAAGATATATCTTCATATTTATGTAATTTGGTATTATGGGGTTTCATGAAAACAAAGTTCTTTTCTCTCCACATTTCCCTGGTTAATCACCGCTTCATGAGCCAAAGGCGAGCTGTTATAAAAGTGATGCTAATTGCGATTATGCAAGAGCTGAGTGCATCCGAGGTGTCTGAGCATCTCATGACCGTTTGTGTTCAGGGGTCAGAGGTGTCAGGCGAGCTTGTTTGTTTTGGGACAAGACTTGGCCTGACCCTCATTCCCTCCAATGTTTCTTGAGGAGAAAGCCAAGGTCGTTAGATAAGACAACCTGGCCTCATGGTGAAAAGAGCGTGTTTCCTGACTGAGAGATGTTTCCGATTTGCTCTAAAGAAGCAAATGAAATACAACGGATGTCGAGGGTTAGGGCAATAAAGTTGACATCATATCTGCTTTACAAACAACAACAGTTCAAGAGTCTCAACACCACAGGTCATCCTTTATTTTGTTATTCCAACTTTCCTCAAACTCTGCCACAGAATGTCATCTTATAAACATCGAATCTAACATGGTATGTTGTAGAGCTGCAACTAGTCATTATCTTAATAATTGATCTTGAGTTTACTGATCAATAATTGTTGTATTTAGTTTATAGTAACAAAAAAGAGGCAATTTGTCATTATTGACTACCTAGAACCAGAGATGTTTGGCCTTTTTGCTCAATGAACGAGTTAAGAGATAAATTGATTATCTGAATAATGGCAAGCTGACTGTCACTGAATGATCAATTAAATGATTGATTATTAAAGCAATATTTTTTTCCCTTTTTAAAGTCATTGGAGGAGCATGTTGCTATGTTTCTCCCAAAGCAAGTGTGCAGCATGTTTGTTTAGATGCAACATGCTCCAATTGATTGTCCAATAATTACTGGCTTTGTTGTATGGATCGTTTCACTGCGTACAGTGTGTGTCAGGCTTTGGATCTGGATGACCAGTCAGCACAAACAACAGTGACACAACAGAGAGAACAACAACATGCCTGTATGCCTGATTTTTTTTTTTTTTTACAGCACATCAAAGCTACATATGGACATTAAACTTGAAGCTTGCTAACACAGAACAGGCCATATAAAGTTGATGGGAACTGGGCCAATTAATCTGGATCTTCATTCACTCTCACTGAGGCAGAACACTACATGTTGTTGTTTTACTGAAGTTATATAACATATCAGCACGGCATGTGATGAACAAGAGTAATGGATAGAGTTGGGGCACTGTTCCAAATTTGTTTACAGCAAGTATGGAGTGTTTAAGGTCCTAAATGATTTATATGAGGCTCTCCTAAAGACGATGCTATTTTATTGCAATATTCAGCATCTATAAAGGATCACAGTCACATTAAATATAAAAAGATACTTCTCACCTACTCTGTGAAGTATCTTTCACCTACTGTCTGTCATCCACCCAGACATGGCAGCAAGTTACCATGTAACCATGAAACTCTCAGAGGCAATATAAGTTTCTGTGTCTTTTCACAGGAAAAAGAGGACATTTGCACCATCCACTGAGCCACAGCTTTGATAACTGTGATTATAGACTACAGGGTAAACAGGATATTGTTTCTGAAGAGACAAGGAGTATCAAATCAATTGCATTTTTTAAAGTAAACATCTCAAAATGACAGACAACTTGTACGTGACAAACATGCTGTTTTGTATTTTGTGTGAATGATCTTTTAAATGTCTGACACACACCTCAACCTCCTCACAGGACTTTGCTGTACTCAAAGGGGACAGTTAAGGTGTTTTTTTACATGGGGATTTGTGCTGCTCATAGTAGTTGTATCAGTGCAGACATCAGCTGAGGCTTCAGGCCCACAGATGTCCAACAATATGTCAGATAAAAAAAAACAGCAGAAAACAAGGCTAAGTGGTGAGAAACAAAGGTTTAGTCTATTCTAATATTAATAATAGGTTAAAAATTTCATAATGTTTATGTTTCTGCCCTTCAAAATAAAAGAGTGACAGCATGCTAATAGCAGTCGTGTGTTTTAAAACTTTTGCAGATATTGTTTTCTTTACTTCTGATTCATAAATTGCACATTTATATTGCCGTAGCCCACATTTACAATGCATTTACTCTGGCTCTCATTATTGACTTTTCAGACAAATGGAGTGCAGAAAGAGGCAGTACTCTAAATGCTTTTAACTGCATTCCCTGTAGAAGTGGGATGTGAGACTGGGCTCCACTGTGTCCTCTCAGATGTCCTGCAGTGAACTGTGACCGGAGAATCATTCATTGAAAACCCACAAAAGAGCCTCCTCCTCTGTTGTTTGTGTTACGTATTTTGTTGTGGCTCGAAATGTTTCTGTTAGCTTGTTAAAACTTTGGTAAAAGCTCAGTAAATGTTTCACATTTCTGTGTCATTTGTTCATTCAGGTCATAAAGTGATAATGAAGACCTTTGCTCTGCAGAGTGATTCAATAAATGGCTTGTAATTTTTTACAGATTTCTCAATTCTCTGAGCTCAAACGCATGGTGGCTGAGTTTTCCATCTGCAGCGTATTTAGAAAATGTGAAACATCAATGACCCAAATAGTTGCCACATCCATCGTCTGGATTTAAACCCGGTAAACGCAAACAGCAAAAAAAAAAAACAGTTAACTAATCTCTCTGATATTTGCTCTGTCCCTCTTTTACAGGTCACAGTTTGCCTTGTGTAGTTGACTCAAAAAAAACCAAAACAATGTGTTTTGGCTCACATCCTGTAACCTTCACCTTAATTCAAAGACAGAACATAACATCCAGTGTCCTAGAAAACCGTGTCAGTGAGTGAGCATACACAGCACCAGAGCTTGGAACTGGTTCACCGAGGGGAGTGAAAGCATCGTTAATAATATTACTGCAACTGCTGTTTTGACAAGTCAAAATGTCTGCTGTGAAAAAAGGTCAGTGCACATCTTTGAACTGCGTCCAGTTATGAGGATGATAGAAAATATATTATGATCACATTTCAGTTCAGAAAAGCCAAGTTGATACAAAAAATGTAAATGATTATTATTTATGGAGTAAACTCTTCTCTACGGTGTGAGAAGTGACGTACATTTAAGCGATCCATCAAACTAATGCAACATGGACAGGTCAAGCAAAGCGTTTGGAATGCAATCTTTAACCTAAATAAATATTGGAATACCATAATGGAAAAATACCATAAAACAGGGAAAAGTTCTGCATTTAAAAGTTTAATGCAATCAAATATCAGCTGAAAAATGTGTCAAGTTTACTCAAACTTATTGTGAAGTCTGTGACCTCTGTGTGTTTTTTAAGTTATAAATGTTTCAGACAATTCTGAATCAGAGCACTTTATAACACTATTTATCCCTGTTTTAGTTAAATTAAAGGACTACATGCTCAGTTGTGTTACAATAGAATATTTTTACTGAGGTGCTGCACTTGGGTGCAATTTTAAGGTGCTTGTACTTTACTTGAGTATTTCCATTTCCTACTTTCTACAAAGAGTCGACCAAAGAAATATGATCTTTTATAACTGATTATGTAAAGAGAGGATATCTAGAAGTTATGCAACAGATAAACTACATCAGGTTATCAAACCACATTAATGTGCTACAACATTAAAGTGATGAACACATTAATGCATTAATGACTCTAATTCAATAATGTAATATAAATTTTCCTGTGGTGTTGAGATACAATTGAGTTTTATTAAGTGCATCACAGTTAAAAATAGACGCAGAAAAACAGGATAAAAGATGAAAACGGCTCCTGGTTACCATGACTGTTGTCATAACAACACACAGAACGCATGACTGTGTGTCTTGATGGCTGCTTCACTACGAAACAGCCACTATTTTGTGTCTGTCCCATTTGCCCGGAGGTTTATTTTAGGGGGCTGATTTGACTGTATATTAGACATGTTTTCAGGACAAGTCGAGACAACCTGCAGCTCTCACCTACACTTGAGGAATGAATGCAAACACACACTCTCACACACTCCCTTTCATCCTGCTCTGGTGTCAGTGAAGCTTTGTAAACAGCTTTTTGTATCTTTCCCTGCAAACCTCATGCAGGTTAGTGTGAGAGCAAGAGTCTGTTTGTGTTGCTTATGCCCACTGACCCCCCCGATTACATGACCAGAATACATAACTCAGTTTTTGGCCTGCTGCGTGAAGGCACATCTCTGTAAACGAGTGTGTCTATCTCATACAGGCCCTCTGTCAGACTGAATGAGTAAAACTCACCTCCAATGAGATACATGTATTCACTCACTGAAAATTTGAATATGTGCAGCCAACCAATCAGGACTTTTCTACCTGAAATCATCCCATCCCTGTAAAAGGAAAAATTACTGCTATATGACATCTTTTTCCTCCAGGGACCTTGAAGTTTGCTCACTGACCTGAATCAACCTCTGCACCGATGGAGTCGTCTCTTCAGGAGGAACATCCATGTGTGACGTGTCCCATCCACATTGCTACTGTTGACGTGCATTCACTCTGCTTCGAATGCTTCGAAGTGGAGGTTGCACATCATTATTGACAATCTTGGTCCTCTAATAAATCAAACCCCTGATACAGGGGAAGCATGTGTTGGTGAGGTGACCACAGTGGTCTGGATCAATAGAGAGGGTGAAGTCAGGTCCGCATTTCTGCTGCGGTTTGCTGAAGAACCTGCTGCTTTAGGACTGAGAGCACCTGCTGCCTCTGAGAGCATTATGTTCAAGCATGGTGAATGAAGGATACAATAAGGAGCACTTGCTACATTATAAAGACAGGAGTCATACAGTTGTTCATTGATCTAGACGTCTCTTTGAGAAGAACCTACACCTGTTCTTGTTGTTTCAGCTCACTTCCTGTCTCTATCTACTGTATCCATTCAAAGAGGATCAGTGAAATAGTCAAGCAGATGACAGAAATGTAGATGTGACAGACCTAACACCAGTCCCTGCTGACTTTGTTGTTCTTCATTAAAGAATATCTTTTGTTTGCCATCCTGAAACTTTTTTATAACAACATTACACAACATGAGAAACACGTAACACATCCCAGTTGTTGGTGCTTTCATCTGTGGTGCCAGTGCTGTCAATGAATACACTTTTTTTAATATGATGGGAATCAAACTTAACACTGGCAGTGTTATTACAACAACAACCCGATGATCTGCACTCAAAATTACCATAACACTAACATATCAGAGCTGAAATCCATGTTTGATCCAGAATACCCTCCTTGTTGTGAAAACGGGCCTCCACAACAGCTGCTTCTCTGGCAAGTGATGTAATTGCATGCAGCCCTTCCTGATCTTCATGCCTCCACACCGGAGATATCCATGCTTTCAGACAAAATGTTTTCTGGTCGTTTGTCCATCTGTATGTCCGTCCATCCATCCATACGTCTCTTCTTAAGAATGCCTTTAGGGTTTTTCCTCAAAGTAAGTACAAATGTCCAAATGTCCACTGTGGCTCCTCTTGAAGAGCAGATTTAGATTTTGGTGGTGAAAGTATATTACATGACTCTGATCCTAGTGAGTGTAAAGTGAAACTTTAAAGGTTGGCGAAGACACACAACCATGATACGGCAATAAAAGTTAAGTGCTGGTATGAGGCAGTGTGGAGCGAAATGCAGCAACCTCATGTCTTTGTAAAAGTCTTTACAAACATGTAATTACAAAAATTAACCAAACAAACAACATCAGGAAATGTTAATGTAGACTATTGCCTTCTTATCTGGATCAATATAAAAGAGATATGAGGAATCAGTCTGTACTTTCTAATTTCTAAACCAAATCACACCGAAAAACACTGATTTGAGAATGACTTGTGATTAAGATTCAGTTTTAATAAACTTCAGCAAGCCTCCATCTCTTATTGTGACTCTCAGTCTTCTATCGTCCTCTCTGTTGTTTTAGCTTAGAGTTTGCTGATACATGGACCTTTATGTCCTCAGCGAATTGTTTTTTCTAGGTGTTTTTGTTGGCAAATTAGACACACCTCATAAATTCATAAAAGTTGAAACTAATGACAAAATATAATAATAATGTGCATGATCTCTGGTGTTGAGCAGATGCTTTTGGATGTGAGACAGCAACGAGCTAACCTCTCTCCCTAAGGGGCCTGGCTTTAGCTCCTGAGCCCCCAGCCTTCAGATTTCATTTAGTGAAGGGAAAGAAGAGTATCTTGATGCGTCTGAGTCCGGCTGAGGGCTTTTCTCAGCTGCCCCTGCCAAGCTGGATGGTTGTGTAATGGCAGGATGTATGTTTCAGTGCTGGTCAGCCAACTATGGTAGGGTTTCTTGTGGAGGACAGAGGTTTATGTAACTCGGATGTGCGAGGGGGCATGGGAGGATACTGCGCCTTGCCATCTGTGTCTATCTTTGGCTGTGGATGCCATGGAGACTTCTGGCTTAGACAACGACAGAACGAGGACATACACTGATATATGGGAAACATCTGCTGGTGCCCTTCCAACGAGGCTGAATGGGAAAGAGATAGGAGGTTTGGCTGCCACTGTTGCTGTGTTTGTGTGCTGCTTCTGTGTATGGTAACTGTAAACAAAAGCACAACCACTGTGACTAATGGTTGGTGGTGATTGGCCTGGTTGTGGCCTACCAGGTTTAATGTTTACTGCGACGAATTACAAAATAACTGGAAACCATTAGATGTGTGTAATGTTTATTCACGGGGCCTTGCTCAGAATGCACTTCAGTTCAACACAAAATAAATGACTGGAAATGAAATGAAATGTCTTTGGTGGAAAAGACATTTAACCCCCACTGCTGTCATTTCACTAGTTTCACTGAAAAACAGAGCAAAATTTGAACTAAATTGAGAAACTTAGCAGTCTGCAACACCCAGAGTAGTGCTATTTGGAGGTTTAGCATCCCATTGTTGGTTCATTCTGGCAAATTAATTTTATCAATCATGTGGGCTTTGTGGTTACCACACCTGTTTATTCAGATTTTCTTGCAAAGCCAAAGAAATAAGCTAAAAAAGCTAAAAGTAATAGAATTTTGTTCTCCTGACGTGCTCTTATCCAAACCCAACAGAGCTGTTCACATACATTGCTGAGAAAAGGGGTTTCACTAAAAACTAGATTACTTACTGCATAGTCATCAAGGTGAATAGTATTTAATTGATCTTCTTGTGGGTGTACAGAGGTTTCTTATTTCCCAGTTTTCCTGCTAACAAGATGTTTCAGGAAGTTACTGCAGAAACACACCAGTAGCCTGGTTACTGAAGTGCATATAAACACACTGAATGTGTTGACTTCAGAAGTTACAGGTTTATAAATGCTTTCCCGTCTGCTGCTAACTAATGATGAGTGAGTGTGCTCTGAGCGCAGCCTGGCAGCACAGTCGGACTAAGGGAGAAGTCCTGCCTCAGACCTCTCCCCTCTCACAGACCCCCCTCCTGAATAGTCAAACCCTCTTTGTTGGGTCTGAATGATGTGGTTGTCGACCACATCTCCGAGGCTCCAACACAAGAGTGATTCACACTGAGTCACACAGAGTCGCTCCTTAAATAATCTTACAGTGTTCATTCAGCCTGTGGTCTCGTCTCTGCCACTGAAACACTCGACTGTGGCTGAAGGTTTTGGAGTCACACAGTGTTAAGTGACTATTGTTACTGTTTTTTTTTTCCACATTTGTAATTTTGATTTCACAGTCTGTCCACTTTCTTACTTGGATTTGCCTGCTCTCACTCTCACTCTAGCTCTCTGTCCCTTTTCTCTCCATTCTTCTCATCCCCTCTAAAAGCTGATACAGATTTTTTCTCCACTATGAAGTGATACATATTCTGTTGATGAATAAAGTAAACTGTATTTGCAATGTGCATACTTAAGGTGGGGTTAGGGAAAAATCTAAAATCTCTCTCTCTCTCTTCTCACTCGTCTCTTCTCCACTCTGTGTCATTAACCTAAAGGCAAACGTATAAACCAAACAGAGCATCTGTAAGAAAATAGAAAGCAGGGAATACAGAGGAGAAACCATGTCAGTTCAAATATTTGCTTTAGTCACTGCAGACAGGTTGACCTTAGTTGACCTCTCTCTTTCTCCTTTGGTGATAAAATTATCAATATTTTTTAAGGGTCTTATACCAAATTGAAAACACCATGAAACCGAAGACTTTCTAGTCTGTGTTTCCTTTGACATTGGGGAACATTTTTATGCTATTTACTTATTGCACTTTTTTATTGCAGCTCAGCATGAGAGTCTTTGCTGCATCTGCAGTAGTTTATGGTCTTGTCTTTCTGTGCTTCAGTATTGTGGGCGGGGCTTTGCCATCCACAGTCCACAAACACACACACACACACACACAGTGGAGCAGAGCAGAGACAGGTAACGTCATATGAGCTGATGACAATTTATTATATTACTGCGAGTGCAATAGAAGTTCCTCAATGAGAGCAGTTCATCAATGTAATTTGTCTAAAATCAAAGATGAGCAGAAATTCAGGCCTAAATTCTTCCATCTTGAATCTGATGACGTTACGTTTTTTCCTGTGTACTGAAATTAAATTCTTGTACTTGAGGACTCATAACAAAAAAGAGCTTAAAATGGCCTCTGCCGTCTGCACTGGACCTGCTTTAGGGTTGAATCTCTCTCCTAGGAACTAATTTGTTTTTTAGTCCATATTTGGACTCATAATGTTACTCAGAGGATGACTGTTCCTCCGAAAAAACATCAATTGACCAATCTGAGGGTTATTTGTATGCTTTTTTAACCAATCAGAAGCCTCTCACCAGAGTCACCAAATGCAGGCTTTTCTTGAGAAGTCTGGGATTGTGGTTATCTTGATTAGTGGCTGAGGGACGTATGTGGCTATATATATCCTTTGGAAACACACCCAAAATACAGGCCAATCTTGAAAAGCGCTGTGGTGGGGATGAAATGGGAAGAAGACATAGATAAACAGAGAGAGAGAGAGAGAGAGAGAGAGAGAGAGAAAGGGAGGAAAGAGGATAAAGTCCCCAACATACCACAGATGTTTCTGCAAACCATTCGATCCACAGGGAACTGAAACAAAAAAGTGACTTCATTAAGCGCTTGATTGATTCCATATGTGATTTGTTCCTCCAGAGCCAAAAAACAGAGCAGCCTCAATCTGTAAACATCTTTTATCCTCTTGGAGTGCTGGTGTTTATTTTTCAGTTTGGGATGCTGCCCATGAGGATGCTGCCTTCTGAGGACTGCGGGCTAAACATGCCAACTGCTCCCCAAATGAGGTGGTTTATGGAGGAGAGTTGAACCACTGAAGTGACCCACGATGTCGACACAGTATTTGTCCTCAAACAGACCAACAAACCTTTATTAAGTTCAAATTTTAGTCAAAATTTCATTTCCGAAGCTATCTGATACTTATATATTCCACACAAATCCCGTTTAAGTCATATAAGAGAGCACGTACGCTGCTGTCAGGTCTGTCTTGAGACCTGCATCTCCAAAGACATGACAGAAAAAATGTTCTATGTGTACTGTTACTGGAATTACTTGGTGTAAATAATATAAAAATACTCGAGTGGAAACTGCTAATAGTGATCACAGCTACAGTGATCAACTGCTTACATAGATCAAAAATCTTGGGGCAGAATCATTCCTTTACAAATGCTGTTTGAAAGTTGGCCTGTAATAATCAAGCGCTCTATTTACGGTGTTTATTTTGAGTCTTTTCATACATGATAACAACAATAAAATAAGCTAACTCTGTTTTTGTTCATGGTAAACTGTGCTCCTCCAGCTTGCTATCCTGACACTGACACTGGTGCTTCATGCACATTGAAATAATCACAGACAAAGAAAAACAGCAGCAGCAGCAAAACTTGATGATCCTCAGGCCCCCATGAGTAGTCCATTCAGACAACAAGACACAGTCCCTGCTGCCGGCGAAGGGGACAGAAAACAAATGTGCACATTGGGAGCATCTGTGGTTGAAGCTTGACTCATCAGTGTGATTGATAATGTCTGGTCACGTAATTCTTGCTTTAGTAGCCCACAAATAGGGAAGCTGACCTGTTTTTTAAATAATAAAATGTAGGAAAGCAATAAAAAAAGCAGTAAATTTTGAAGCTGTCCATTGTTGTATATTCACCCTACAAGTACACAAATGTTACTGAAAGGACAAACCCAGAAGAACCACGTTTTTATGGTAACAATCAATAACACCTGCTGACCGGTTGCAACATATGACATAAAAGCATTGAAATGTACTTCATAATGTGTGGAACATTGCTGTGGAGTGAGCAGTGAGGAGGGAAAAAGACACATACAGCTGCGAGGACACAGTTAGTCATTTTCGTTTGCCTCAGGAAACGATCCTGATCCCGACTGAGCAGCAGAGCTGATTCACACTGCAGCTCAGCTCTGATGGGTGAAATTGCATCTTACTGTATGTTTTTTGTATCATTAGACTGAGTTCTTTTAAATAAAAAGTCGAAGTTATTGTTGAGTTTTTTCTGAAATCATACATTCACTAATTGGCATGATTATTGGCATGTTTTCTAGTTTGAAAAAGTCTTAATTTACACAGAATTCATTGCAGATTAATCCTGTTCAAGTAAATGAAAAACCAGGCAGCTCTGTGAAATAGATGGATCTGACTAATGAGTTTGATGCAGTGATCTATCTTTGGGAAATCAGCTCTGCCACTGGTCACATGTCATATCTTCTTCATGGTCAATATTCAGAGGCTTGAGATACTTTAAACTGACTTGAAATTTACTTATAAAAAGTTTAGACTTGACACTAACTTTACCCAAGAACTTTAGACCTGACTTAAGAGCAGCTTAGATACAATTCAAGATTTACATTGGGCTTGATGAAAAATATTTAATTACACAGCTTTGTAAATGAGGTTGTCCTTGATTGATTAAAATAGCATTAACAGAAATTTGGCATTTAAAAACAATGTCTTGGACCAAACTGAGGACATTTCTTCCTTTCAAATTGTTTGTTGTTGTTGTTTTTTTTCGGCGTGACTGGATTTATGTTGCCCAGATGTGAATTTATTGGAAAACATAGCCATTTTTGTTTATTCAATGAATTAATGACTGAAACTGGCAACACATTAAACACAGCATGAATATGTGTTGAAAGGCGGGGAAGCATTTGTGTTTACTTTATGAACAAAACAAAACATGTTTGACAAGGTGGCAAACGCATTTTTTTGAACAAGGCCGTGCTTTTTATTCATTATTCAATATTTTCTGTATATAAAGTTTACAAGTATATACACTTTGTAAGCTTCAGAATGAATCAGACCTGAAAGACAATAAACTGAAAACGTGACTGTAAAACAAAGGTGAGAATTACGTTTCACCCCCATTAAAGGCTTATATGACATTATCTCTGTTGAAATACCTCATAAATGTAATTTTTTTGTGTTTACACTTGAAGACATCACCCTTATTTCCCAGAATATGACATCATGCTTTGCTGAAAATGTAAATAATCTCCTCTGTATGCACTTCAAGGTTTGAAACAAACACCAGGTGAAGGACAGAGCGACAGAGTGAGAAAGTGAGAGACGATGATGAACCGTGTTAGTCATTTTGTGTTCTGGGATCAAATCCCCGAGGGGCATATCTGAAACGTGTTAGTCATCTTAGTTGTAATTTTGTTATTGTTTTCTCAGAGCTGAATACATCAACAGAAACCACACTGGGATAGAAACCATATGGCTTCATTTTCTCAGCAGTTTTTGTGAGGATCAACAAATCTCTTGGTCATGGAGAGTAATAAAGTGACAAATGCAGAGGATTGTGGTGGTGGATGAACGTGGGTTTGGTCTCCTGGTTTATATGAGATAAAAGTTCAAAGATAACAGGTACAACATAGATATCATTTCAATGATTTTGCATCATTTAGTGAAGTTTTAGTGTTACATGGAGTTTAGTGTTAATTTGAACTGAGCAAAAATTTAACGTTTATGTTTAATGGCTTCCGGTGAAATTCTGCCGTGCTAGTATGATTATATATGTTGTGTTATTGCTTTGTGAAATTAATTATGATGTGTGTCATTTTACTCCTTTAAATGTTAATTTTGGTGATTTTATGTATGATTTTTCCAAATTGTGTGGCTGCACTGTGTCTTTATATTAAAATGTCCATTGTTATATTATATTAATGATGTCATACATATTAACAAACATATAATCCGAAAGACATGGATCCACTGTCTCATAAAAGTGAAAAAAGTCAACCTTTGGTCTACTGCATCATGAAGTTCTACTTTTTTATGTTTTATATAGAATAGATTTATGATTTTGAAATGAATTCGGTGTAAAGTTGCAGTTGGTTGGTGTCCCAGTGGCTGAACTGTGTGACATGCCACTGTAAAATTTTGTGTTTGGATTTGGCCAGAGCCTGAAAATACTACAAAGGTGACCTACAGTAACCCAGTGGCTGTCATACTTTAGTCTGTGACAAACTTTCAGAGCCCTATCAGATGAGCTCTGCCTTCAGCAACACCTCCTGTCATGTTAAAAATTGTTTCTATACAAGTTTCTGGAGATGCAATTGCTAAAGCTGGTTTTTCTGGTCTTTTCAATAGCTTTGGTCAAGGTTACATTTATAGGATTGAAACTAAAGTTAAAGTTTAGTCAGGAAGACTCCTGCACGCTTTGATCTGTAGTTATTTCTTGAGCTATCTGTCATTTACTGCTGTCACGCGTGCTCACTCATAATATCCTTGCTGTCATGGTCTGGAGCTTTCAGTTGAGATATCAGCTCTTGTCATCGGCCAGTCACATTTATTGAATAGCACAGCGACACACACTGAAAGCACTGTTGCTACTGTTTGTGCATCTCTCCACCTCTCCATCACCATTAGTCCTCACAGATCCATCAGTGCCATTAGTGCATCAGCCTCTCAGCTTCAGCAGGGTCCCCAGCCACCATCACCTCCACCACAGTCTAAAGCACGTGGGGAGATTTACTCAGGTTGAACCTCCTAGATTATAAAATATCTGTGCTGAGTCCAAGCGCAAGAGACTTCCTGACAAAACCTGATAATTTCATCTGTTTGACACATAAATATCTTCACTAAATTCACTAGTCTTCCCAGATTTGGCTAGAAGCAAGACTCTTCAAAGATTTTTAACAACCTTTAAAGTATTTTAATTTCCCAACTAGCTTATCAGCTCATTTCCACAGCTTGCCAATCACAACATGAAGCACAAAGATTGTTGATTGCCTGTGCAATTAAGCTTTCAAGACAATTAGTTAATGTTCCATAAAATGCGATTAGGTTCATAATCCTATTTGTTCTTGTTATAATCCAAATCAAAAATATGTGCATATGCAACTGATTGTAAAATACTGCATTACTCTGTGAGAGATGAGAGGAGATTAAATGTATTAATCTTTTTCATTAATTTATGATATGCACATCTGTGACTTCATGGTTGCGGTATGTAATGTAGAACTGATTTCTAAATTCCTTTGCTACTGTTTCATGAAACGTGTTTCTGAGGCTGGAAAACAGAGGCACCACACAAGATAAATTCAAAGTAGCAAAACTGGGATTAATATGGCAATATTTACCCACCGTTTGTTGAGAAAGAGGTTAAAACATGAAGCAGCTGGCTCACATGTTTTCCCTCTGAGTCACTGGGTGAATAACATTCATTCATGCAGCTCTGGATGTCTTAACCCCTCATAAATGTCATATTAACCTTGACTTCTCTCTTGTAAAAAATAAAGTGCCTACATACCTTTAAAACTGAGTATAATTCAGGTCATTGACATAGTTCCTGTTGGTTCCTCTTCACTGAACCACACTGATAATGAACTCTATATGGTGGCATTAGTATTTGTGGAATTTCCCTGTTGTTTACTTTTTAGCTGCCATGCAAGCATAAAGACACATTTTTGTTTCTGTAACACTGCCCTCACTTGCCCTTTTTGTCAGCGATAGCTTTTATTATGGTGTTGGATTGCATATTGAGATAAAACATTCATAGCTTGCTCTGCTATTTTACTATTTTTTGAACCAAACCCTTCTCTCTTAACAGTGCAGTCAAGCTTTTTGCAATAGCCTTGAGGCAGAGAAACAACAAATCTTGGTTTCCTTGCCTTTGTAATCCTTAGCTTAATTAACGTGATTCATGAAATGGTCCAACAATGGCAAAAAATAAAGAATTTGTGTGAACACAAGTGGCAAAGCTCTTCTTCAGGTTCCCTGCTGGTTTGTGCAAAACTGGACTGCAAAAACCCAACATATCTGTGATCTGATGGTCAGCAGATTCAAAGTCCATAATTTACATCATAGGGCTAAATGACTCCAGCCTCCGTGATTCCATCAATGTGTGAGGTTGTGCATGTGGTGTAAGTCTGTGGTTGAAGCAATGTGTAAAAATATTTGGTTCAGAGGGGAAATTAAGGGGAAAATTTAACTGATTAACACAGAAAAGAGCACATTTGTACTTCACACTGGCTCTTACAGGTCCTCTGTCAAAAACAGTGTTATTCTCCCTCGTTGTTAGAACATCTGCTGTACAAAAGGAGCCGCAGTGGCTTATGGTCAATGTTACCATGGATTGTTGCATCACCAGTTTGCGTCCAGCTGGGGACATTTGTTGCCTGTCATTCCTCATGACTGTCTCCCCTCATTTCCCTTTATCTCTCAACTGTCAGCAGTCTTATAAAGGTACAAAACATAGAAAAAATGATTAAAGAAAACATCTGCTGTACATCTCTCAGGCTCAGTTTCTCCTATAAGATTTACAAACTCTATAAAGCATTTTCAGTGCTTGGCCAAATATGTGTCAGACCTGTCAGACAACTTTGGAAAGTGCTTAAGTGATTTCACATGTCAACCCTTAAACTCACAAAGCACCTGACAGATAAACATATGGTAGGTTAGTGTGATTCTGCACTTACATAGTTTGTTTTGCATCTCAAAAGTTTGAAGGAAATTTAACATTTTCAGGACTCTCAATAAGATTTAGGAATATTTTATTGCATATTTACATTTTATTTAAATAGATAAAACAAGATTTTCAAGCACCTTACAACATTTAAATGCTAATTCATCCTAACTCTGAAGATGACTTGATTGAATTAAAGGAAACAATCAAACTGCAACAGTTTTTTTGAATAAGAAAGAAAGATTTTTCAGCTTGAAGTACAGCTCAGTATTTGAGGCCAGTGAGAAGTGTAGCAGAGCTAGCGTGACCAACACTGAAGAATCTGCATTGTGGGAGTTTCTTTGAAGTGGACGAGTAATGAACTACGGTTCATCTTTGTGCCAGTCGCTGACGGATTTCAGCTGTGTGCCCGTTGGGATCGTCTGTGGTCCTGCTGCTGCCAGCGAGCTCCGCCTTTCATTCCTCCAAACTCCATCAATATCTGAGACTTCTGCTTTTCATCGGCTGTGTGTCAAAGCCTGACCACCCTCAACTGAAGTGTGCAAGTCAGTGTGTATAAATGTGTTGTTTTGATGCAGGTTTTTATTTAAAGAGCTGCATCTTTTGCATATATGTATGTACAAGTAAATGCATTTTTACATGTGTATATGTAAAAGTGCAGTCTGTATGTGTTTATATGTGTGTGTGTGATTATTTAAGAGACCCAGAGCAGTGATCAAACTGCTCCAGCTGTGATTGAAGAGTCCTTACTGTATAAAAACCTTTTTGGGAGTGTAAAAACAAAAGTAAATTAATTATTTTTTACAGGTCAGTAGGTATAGAATAGAGATAAATAACACAGACACACAAACACACATATGCTTTCAGCACAGTGACAGATGAACAAGGTGATGTGTTTATGACCATATTTGGTTCAGGTTGACTCCTCTTCTCTCAATAAAACAGATTAAGTATTCTGGCCAAGGCGCATTGTTTTCATCACTCGTGTGACGGGTTATAAGACGGCTCTCCCACAGCGTCCTCCAAAGGAATGCAACTTGTTTATCAGATTTTTACGCAACTCTTTTTACGATCACCAAAACTCATAATGTCAGGAATGTGGAACAATGTAAACACTGTAGTTACAGTATTGATCCTTAAAGAGGGATTCGCCGTTTCCTGCGGGGATTTAAAGGTCAGAGAAGCAGCAACAATTCTGCGGCTGGCAGGATTTCAAAGTGTTGCTCAAGGGCACCTCAGGCATGTCGTTCTAAAACCTGGAAGCCAGCTGCTGACCCACACATCTTGTTGACTCTATCCTTTCCTAATGAAATCTGGACAAAAACTTTTATGTCAAGCTCCGACTTTGTAATCGTCACCTTTGTTTATTTGTGAGCGCTGCCTTATTTATTTACAGATGCTTTAAGAGGAAAAATGTTGGCCATGTTGGATTTGTTTTACAAGCTGATAAAAGCTGTGACAAATGTTATTTTATAATTGCCTTAGGGGGTTTCTGTGAAGTTTGAAATAAAAACATTTTATAAAACCGTGAGCCAATTTTTAAAAAAGTTTGTATCATAACACTAACATCAATAACCTCATTAGTTTAACTTCAGTGTGTCTGGGTCATGGGACTCAAAACTCACTATAAATTAATTACAGAGGACAATCTTAGTATGATATATCAGAAACGCAACTGCTGATTTTGGATATGGTGTTTGTTTTGGAGTGCATTATATCACTTTACTAAACCATGGATCTCTCTGCATAATTTTCTTTACAATGTGGAAAAAGTTTACGTATTTTGTGAGGATCTTCCAAAAACTGTTTCCCCTGACCTTTTAAATTTCATTCAGGTGCAAGCGTGGGCCTCTCTCCTCACGTGCTGCACTCACCGCAAAACTCACCAGTTATGCCTGAGATTATCTCCAAATCCGTCACTTAACTCAGATAAGATCTCAGGGAAGTATCACTTTACCTGGCCTCTGGCTGAAATATTCTCTGTAGCCATATTTCACTGGGTGGGATATTTGTACACTCAGGCTGTCTGAGAGATTTAAGGGCAGCGTGGAGTTTAAATGTCATTGCTTTCAGTTCGTAACACAACACAGAAAGCTTCCACATCAGCATCGCTCCTTGTCAGTATTTTTGATTTTGTCGATGATTAAACAAGGTTGATTTATTGCTCAAACACGTTTTTTACCACTAATAAAAAGCCTTAAGATTTTTCTCTGGCAGTTTTCTTTTAAACTTCTATAAAACATGAACACATTCAGTATTTACCACTCCAAACTCTCGGCCAGACAGACTGCTGGATGCTGTTTGACGTGCAGGGCTGCATGATGTAGCGTCCAGATTTGGGAGTCGTGCTTCTCTGTGAGCATCTATGACCTACTGTTACTCATAACACCATTTTTGGAGTAGATGAACGGAGACACCCTGTCTTCACAGAATTACAATTTCAGAATAAAGTGCAGCGCCCATTGGCCATGTGGAGTAGTGATGTCTCATTTGATGCATGTCTTTTGACTCACACACACACACACACACACACAAACAGACCGATGGTGAACAAGTCATTCAGACATAAAAAGTAGTTGTGAAGCAGCAGGAATGTGGTGAATGGAGGAGTGGACGTGATAAAATCCCTCCTCTGGATTTTTTTTTTAATGATCCTTGGAAATAGGGCAGTTACTTGTTCTAATAATTTGATGAATATCAGCCTTTGAGATTGCTGGGAACACAGCGTGTTGCTGAAAAAAAAAAAGAAAGGCCTTGAAAGTCACACCTGAGAGGGATATCTGGCCTGAATCAAAATCCTGATTTTCCATTTGATTAGACCCTCAGGAACTCAAAAGACTTTACACGAAACCCAAACTCCCAGATTTGAGATCTGTTCATATTGATTCATTATATTTACTGAAATGTTGAAGTATCTGGACATGATGGAGCAAACAAGGCAGCGATGTTGTTCTGTATAATCAAAACATGGACCTTCATTTATATTCAAACAACCAATTTGGCAGCTGCAGTTATTAGATTCTATCTGTGGGGTTTATTTACCAAATAAAAGGAGCCAAAGTAAGTTAGCATTGACTTAACACTAACACTGGTCTCCTGGATGACAGTCCAGTGTTTGTTTCGCCCATCTTTCCACCCTCAGTTTGGTGAAACCAGGCTCATCATGAAGTTTATTTGACTGTGTTTCTAAATGGCTTGATGGCAACCGAGATACAAGCCGTTTTTGTTTAGTGATGAACCTTGAAGACTTGCATAAAAAGAGATTTAAGACGCACATAATCAGACTTTTTTGGCCTCTCTAACTACATCATAACATTATAACCAAACATTAGAGCTAAACAAGGCCTTGAAGATCCAGAGATCAGCTGAGCAGAGGGGTGAGAGAGGTAGAAAGGAGGCAAAGAAGAGGATAGTTACTGACATTTAGAGCTCCAGCAGACTTGAGTCATCGACTTCACGCCTCGCTGCAGCTGTGTGTGTTACGGTGTGCAACAAGCTCTATATGCATCAACACAAATATGCACACACACAAACCTGTACTTTTTGTGATTAACTCAGATGAACTCAGATCCAGGTGAGGGAGTGTGAGGTCAGTTCATACATCAAATTTCATCTCCTGTTTCTCTGCCCAGACTCAGCCTTTAATCAACAGCTTCACATTTACAACCTCAGGCTGACAGTTTCCTTTACTGTTAGTCATAAAGAATTTGCTCTCGTGTAGATGAATGGAAAATAAACTGGCTTGGTATCAGAGCACAACCTCTTAAATAAATAATTCAGGCAGATGTGAATGACACACATTAATTTTTCTTATCTTGATCAATTTAAATGCCAAAATTTAACAACAAACAGATTTTTTTTTAATAAGAAAGTGAAAATTAAGATAAAATTAATCTTGTAACATTTTCAAATCACCTTTGACACCATTATAACATTAGACATGTATGGATTTTCACAGTTCTCACAGTTATCTTGTGTCTTTATGCTTTAGATAGGTTTAAAAAATACACATTCATTCAGAACAGAGTGAAGCAGAAACGGTGTGAACGATATTTTTTGTCCCATTTGCTTTGATACTTTACTGGAGACAGCTCAATGATAAACCAGCTGTTTATTAATGGCTGCTGTGGGCGGATTGCTGCCCCGCTGCCAAAAACAACTGCGTCTCCTCCAAGCTGCTAAACAGAGATTTACCCTGAAATGATGTTTTGTTATCTTTTGCATTCTTTGTTTTTCATTGTTTTTTTATATTCAGTCTTGCCTCTAAGCCTTCAGCTTAGAGTTAAGTTCAGTGTAATGGAATACTCTCCCAGAAATCTCTGTTAGAAGCTGATGATACTGTCTCACCACTATCTTGCTCATTTACTGTCTATCAACAATCAGATAATAATGGGAAATTTTTGTCACAGAGCCCAATTTAAAGTATGTAACACAGCCTCCAATCCAAAACCTCACGACAGAATGGAAAATCCCACATTTAAGACGCTTACGGTTAGTGAATATATGACGTTTTACCTTTTCGGTGATTGAAAAACACAATATAGTCAGTATATTTGCAGCTGGTCAGTGAAATAATCAGCATTTCAGCACTAATCTTGAAAAACGACATGAATCTGAGAGATAGATGCATAGATAGCCCATGGCTTTACTTGAAAAGTTTATGAACTTTTTTTTGTAAACAGTGTCACAGCTCATGTCAATCAGATTATTTTGTCTTTTTAATATCTTGCCACTGCATCAAAAACTTTTTAAGATGACATTTTATTGTACTTAAGCCAAGTTGTGTTTTACCACATAAGGTGTCAGCCTTCTGGTCCTAACACTACCCCTTTGACTTCTAGACTAAAATTTTGGACCTAAATTTTACATTTGGATGCTAAATCCAGATGATCCAACTTCTTCTCTTCGGCTGATCTAAAGTAGCTTTGCACCCTTAACATTTAGCTGTTAGCACAGAGTGTTATTTAATACAATATTTAGCCTGTCTCAAGTGCAGAAAAAAAGGGCCTCATTAGCACTTTGAGCTAACTGTTTTCCACTTGTTCACTAATTCTCCACTGGCAGTGAACCAGAGAGCTAGCTAATGCTCACACAGTCAGAGCCAGGGTTAAGTAGCAGGGTGATGATGGCCGTAGTAAATTAAATTAATGAGACTCTCTGTCATCTGTCAGCTCCGCAGTGCCTGATATCTGAAAGCAATGAAACTGTTCTTAGGAGCCCCATCAAACAACACCTTAAAGTCTGATGTAAAACAATGTTTAGTCAAAAATCATGTCCATGTAATTGTTTATGGCTTCATTATCATGGAAACTGCATCAAATGTGAGAAATAAATGTGAGAAATAGTGAATTATGTCTCTCTTTTTTCCCTCTAGGACCCTTTTATGACCATTACCTTCAAAGAACAAAGAGGTTTTCCAAGAAGAGGTGTCTGTTCAAGATTAAGCACCTAAAGGTGGGAGGAGAGGGAAAATAATAAGGAGAAACAGAAAACCAGAGACAAAGAGAAGTCAAAGCACAAAACTTTACCCTGAACCATGGCCTGTTTTAGTTGCGTCAACTTTTTTGAAACAGGAATAACAGTGGAATATTCATTTTCATCAGCTGTGTAAACAACAACTTATCTGAATAATGTTTTTTGGAATAGGTGCAAAAACTAGAATATTAGTGTTCATGTAAATGTAGTGGCCCCTGTGAGGGGAAAACTCCACTGCTGAAAGATGCTGATGTGATCAGTGGCAACTGTGATTCAGTGCGGTCAGTCAAGTTTAAGGAAAATTTGTCCAAGAATCAACTGAACATCTCCAATCCCAGTCTCTCTGCTGAATGCACAGATTCGTGCCTGTCCTTCACAGCAAACAAGCTGCAGAACTTTACTGTAATGTTACTGAATTTGAAGTTGCAATACTCAGTGTGTCCTGACAGTCTTTTGGTTAAGATCAATTCAGGACAGGGAGCTGCTGCTTCATTTCACTCCTTTCACTCTCCCCATGTTTCCTTTCTGTTTTTACTGCTGCAGTCAGAAATGCCAAAAAAATAGAATAATGGAAAATAAAACAACTTGTAAACCTTACTTCACCATTTGGTTTTAACCTATTGCTGAATATCTGAGTCACTAATTATTGTGTAACACCCTGAACTGTCGACTCTGCAGCTGCCCACAGCAGATCCATATTTCTCATTGATTTTAATCAGCTGCTGCAGGCTTATCGTGAGCATGAAAAAGCTGATCACGTTTTCAGAGCAGAGTGACAGCATGGAGAGAATGATTGCTCTGGCACTTTCTCTTATATTTCCTCTGACTTTCCACCTTGTTTTATTTTGGTTCCAGATAACCAACTACCAAGAGCACAAAACCTTTCAGGGGAAGAAAAACGTTGCATTTTTTCCAACATGACAAGAAAATGGCATAAATCAAGTGTAACAGCCATGAGCCTTCCTCACGGCATTTATCCCACATCTGTTTTGTATCATTTCCTTGCTTTAAAGTTGCACAGCTGAATGAAATCAGTATAAAAACTCAAAAAAAACTCTTATAAACTTCCAATGAAGCAACTTTTTACTGGGATGTTTCTCTTAAATTCTGACAGCGGAGAGAGAAAGATGCAGCAGATGCTCTCTGCAATAAAAATTGTGAGTAAATGTTTACTCTGCACAACTGAGAGGTTTCTTCCACAGGATGCTTGCATGGCCAGCCTGTTGGTAAAATGCGTCTCTGTGGGGTTAACATGTTCTCCATGTGTCTGCATGCTTTTCCTCACGGTGCTCAGCTTTCTCCTCGAGCCCAGAGACATGCAGGGTTGATTAGGTTACATGACGACTCTAAATTGTAGGTGTGAATGTGATTGTGAACGGTTGTCAGTCGCCTGATGTCATCTTGGATTAGATCCAGACCCTGAAAAGGGTGAGTGGAAAACCCAGAATAAAGCAGAAAATAACTAAAATCAAACTGCAAATCATAACAGCAACTCAGTAAAGAGGAATTTTAAAGCAAATGCTCAAGTATATCAACCTAAATCTTGTGCTTGAGCAAATGCTGCATGTGACCATTACTTGCTCAGTGGAACCAGATTGAGATAAAATATTCACACTGTATTTAGTTCATCCCTTCTTGTTTGACCAAGGATACACATTTCTTAATTCACCTCTGACTGTGTCTGACTTATTTCAAAGCTCCTCTGATAGGGAATAAATTTGACTCTTTATCGCAGCAATAAATATTCTGCAATTAAAAGCAAAATGGGGGTGAGATGCGGTTTGCATGCGTAAAATGTTTGAGTGTTTTTATGGTCTGACGTGCGCTCTTGAAGGCATGTCCGGTATTTCTGGAAAGAAACCTCAGTTTTTGCCTCCTCTGCCTTTTTTGTTTGTAAGATATGTGTTAGATTAGTCTTGGCTTCTTAAATTAATACTGTGCATAGCCCGATCTGAGCCCAGACAACCTCGCTAACCTCCAAGAACAACTCTGACTCTCTTGTTTGCAGAGATCTGATCACGTGCTGATAAGGCACGTGTGGCATTAAGGAAATACACTTTGGATCAGCCATATCTGCTCCAATCATCACTGTGTCAACACGGTTATGGGTGGTGAGTCCATCCTGCACATGAAAGCCATTAGAAAAGTGAAGGTTGTTGGTGAAACTCAGTTTTTTTTTTTTAATCTAGAAATATTCAGTATTATATTTGGAGCGTTTCAAGCGCTAATACGTGTATTTACCAGTTAATGAAAATGAATTCAAGCCAACAGTTCTGTGAAAACAATATCAGCTTATTTTCTGTCATATGATACCTAAATTTCACAACCCCCGAGGGACACGAGTGGCAGCAGGCTGAAAAAATATTCTTTCAACACTGAGTCATCGATGTCTTTGCCAGTCCAGCTGCAAATTAACAATGTGTATTAGAAACAGTAATGAGAGACACTTTAGGCAGAGAAGTAACTTTATTTACAGAAGACCAGAAGACAAAACATTTTCAGTCGTCATGATCACAACTATGCAGCACAGATGTTTTTTAAATAGCAAAAACACAGGTGGCATTGCACCTGGTGATGTAATCAGACAAACCTGCAACTGTTTACAGAGGCACAAGTACACCATCAGAATGCTGCAGAACCTTCTGAAAGAAGGGAGATTTTCTAAAAGTATTTGTCCTTTTTTAGACAGATTATAGAGAGAGACAGAAACGAATCAATGTTAAGTTTTATGTAAGTAGTCTAATTGATGTTAACTATGTAGAAAGTCAGAATGTCAGGATGTACACAAGCTAAAGCCACCGTTAATACCCACTCATGTACACACCTGTAAGGTCTCCTGGATAAAAGCCTTTTTCAGAGGCAGCACTGTGTCACTAACCACACCTCTGTGTGTGTGTGGAGCTGCTGTGGTTTGGAGTGTGCTGTGCTCTGGGGATTATTTAGTATTTGTAAAGAGATTTATGGTCACTTTGTTTGAACATTGGTTGTGTTTGCTCAATTAATTCTGTAAAATACAACAACAAACTTATACACCCTGTTGTAGTTTTTGTTTTGCAAAATAAATAATAAATAGTTAACAATAATAGCAGTATATCTTTAGGGATTTATTATTTGACGTTATTGTTAGAATTCATACTTGTTTTAGTTTGTCAGCTCTGTGTACTACCATTATTGAACTGTGTTTATTTGCACGATGAGTAAAGCAGATAAAAAATAACCAAGAAAAATCTGATTATGATGCAAAAACTTACCAGAAAAGGACAAAAAATTGAAATTTTAATGAAGAATAAACTGTTAAAAAAATAATTTAATAACTTAATTTTAATGTAAAACCAAAAACACAATAACAATAAATAAAAAAAGTCAATAGAAATACAAAAAAAATGAAGTGTTTTATGTATTACAGTTCTTTAAATTGATATTGAACACCTGATCAAGTTTATTTTGTATTCCCTTTAAATCTTAATGTTGGAATTGTCTCTTTACCGTAGTTTTTTTGCCTCTTTTTAGAAAAAATAACTTATTACTGTGTCACATTTGTGGCTCTTTGTTCACTAAACATAGACATGACCAAACTAAGCCCCCGGAGGTACATTCATTCCTGTGATTGACAGCAGACATACTTGACTGAATGAATGCCTGCTTGACTCTTGTACCCCCCCATCCTCGCTTCCACACACACACACACACACACACACACACCCACACAACAAACACACACATTGGCCCAATCACAGCTGAGGAATGCTTACCTGCTGGGAAGCCTTGAATCCTTCTTGTCTGACCATCTCTGTCCTCCACTCGGAGAGCTCAGGGTCAGGCAGAGGTTCATCTCACATCTAAGAGGAGCTTTCACATTGATTTGGCAAAATAACGGATGAGTCTGCATTCTTCTGGACATGTTTGCGGGTCCCTCAGCATGACGACAGTGTCAGTCCTGCATCTTCTTTGCCTGTGAAAATTGAGAATGTGTCACAGACTGAAAAAAAAAAGTGACATGATATTTGGTCAAATCAAAGTACTTTTAATTCTCTCTTATTCATTGTAGGACATTTTTTTTTCACAATGCATCATCCTGGGAATTATCCAGACAGACAGTCATGGTCATCGGTGCTACGTGCACACACTCATGCAGCTCCTTCAGTGCTCTGGCCTGGTGTGAGATGAGGTCAGCCAAACAAATCCACCTAACCATGAAAAATTTTTTGCTATTTCTTTTTCTGCTGCCAGGTGGAAAAAGGAACTGCCAGAGCACGGAAACTAAGGAATGGAATTTTAATCACTTAAGTTTAAATGCAACAAACACTTTTTATTTTGTTTAGCCATTAAAAGTCGGTGACGATTGAGTTTACTGTCCATATGGTGGCCATCAAAGAAATGAAGAAAGGTACTTAAAAGGTATAAGGTATTTCAAGTAACATCACCAGTAAATATTTTTCCATCATTATTTACTCATCCCCATGCTGATGAAAAGCTATGTGAAGATTCTTTTCCACTAAACATTTCTGAAACCTAGAAGTAAAAGAGTGTTGCAGCATTTCATTAAACGACTAAAGAAACTTGAAGCTTTTTTTAAAATGTATAAAAAATGGCTCTTTAGGGTTTGTTCACATAATCCAAGTGTCTGCAAATCCCAATTTACGAAACTGGTTTAAAAAGATTTTACTTGCAGCCTTTTTTTAAGCTGATATCTCCACTGCAGATGCTAAGCTAAAAGCCTCAGCATGAACCTCATCTGAAAGTACACTCTAAGAAATGAAAAAAGGGATGTTTTGAATGTAATTAA
>JAPZDV010000005.1:3306213-3347287 GCA_029814665.1 Acanthurus lineatus
TGATAACCTAGTAATATTAATGATTATAATATTCAGTTTTAAAAAAATGTTGTGTCTGATATGATTTAAATGAAAAAGATCACTGAATCTCATGTTATTTTTTACATAAGCATGGCTCATCCAGGTTTTATTTTTTCATCACCAATAATAAAAAAAAAAATTTTTTCAAAAAACCTAAATAATATACTAATGTTTGCACATTTGCTTTTTTTTGTAAACACATAGAGACTTTATCTCAGATTGTCATTACTCAGATGGCTTAAAGTAAGACATCGGTGTCCTAAAACGCACAGTACTAAGACATCTTGTGTTGCTCCGCCAACTTTAAACTCTTTGTCTGCTTGTCTTATTCATCTGCCTCCTCGGCATTATAAAGCTTGAGTGAGCCGTGATCCAATTAGTCAAATCCAGACCCAGACCAAAGGTTGGCCAGTCACTCAATTTGTTGGGCTTATGCAAGACCGTCTCTTTTGTATAGAGTCAGACAGCGCGGCACTTTGGTTGCTTTGATTTAAAACCAGCTTTGGTACCTGAATGAACATCTTTTATCACAAGGACCAGCAACATCAGGTTACCATGACAGCATCAGGTCCTCAGATGCATCTTGGGTATAAATATGTATGATGCCGTTCATGCCCAGTGGGTGTACATGTGCATGCATCTGATATGTGTGTTCAGAATTTATTTCATCAGCCTAATTTTCCAGGCATCTGATTCCATTAAATCTGAATATTTATCAAAGATTTTTATAACTCCATTTTTTGGCATTTATGGGACAACACACAGTAAAAAGATATTTATGTTTTACAATAAATGTCTCTCTAGGTTTTGCAAATATGTCGTTCCTCTAGCATGACGGCAGCAAGAGCGTAATCCTTATATATACATACACGTTGCTTCTATAAACTGCTGAAACTGGAGCAGAAACTTAACCGAGAGGGAGTCCAGGAAAAGAATTAGGCTCGAGTTGGAGATAGAGTCCAAACAAGCCATCACATGTTGTCAAAATATTCTATCTTATCTTATCTTAATGCCTGATTCCTGCAGCTTGAAAACTGGTCATAACAAGTGGGATGATTTTGGAGAGAGTAGAAGAGGGCACAAGGTCAGCACAGGATTAATGACATGAAATATTTACATCTAAAACAAATCTTCTTTCATATTTTCTCTGTTGATGTTCTTGGTGGAAAAATGCCTTTTACTTGTAAAATAATGAACATCTTGTATCCTTTGCGGCGTTCCTAGTAATTATTTTTAAAAATTACTTTGAAAAGAGAGAAAAACCTGCTGCAAGTGTCAGAGATCATAATTCCTTGTGTGTTTAGGCTGAGTCTGCAATTCAAGGTTGCATTTTATCACCAGGAGGATGTGATCCAAATATTTGTTAAGAAATTCTGTCTGAATACCTTCCGCATACTCCCTCTACACTGCTCTTACTGTTTGTGTACAAATACATCCTGGGTATGTGAAGCGTTCATTTCTGATGATGTGCACAGACAAAAATCCAAGAGGATGCACGAGACTCTGTTCAAGGCAGCAACTATGCACACAGGAACGCATTATTGGACCGTTCTTACCAGCCTGGTCTCATCAAATGGTGAACCAATAACATACAAATGTCAAAAGTCTTTTTGAATTTTATCACAACACGTTTTTGCTTTTTGTGTGTAATTTAGCACCATCAATGTGAACTTTTTATGTGTTACCATACTTAATAAAAACAAGGTTTGCAAAATAACTAGGTGGGATGGATTAATCAAACAAATACAGGGCATTCACCGAGGATACCATTGTTCTTATCCTGTGTGAAACCAAAATACAACATCATTTTGGTTAACTTATTTAAACTGGAAACCATTATCTTTTCCTAAACTTAAACAAGTAGCCTAATTTGGGGCTTAGCAAAGCCCAAGCAAAACTTGACAGAATTATAACAACCTTATGTCCTGAAATCTAATTTCTGAAAGTGGCAGTCAGAGTTTACAGAGTTTACACAAGTATTTCATGTCACTCACAACAGCTGCATGTCAAGCTAACATAACCTGATCCAGAGATAATATGCTGCTAACACCTGGCTGTGACATTCACCAACTAAAACTCTGTCAGGATTGGTTGACTTGGCTTATGATCAAGAATGAGCGAGTCAATTTGCTAAAACAGCCAAACATCAACTGCAGCGACAGAAAAACAATCCAGTTTTACAAAAACCAGTCGTTCTAGTTGATTTGTCAGACAGAGTGCAATGACATGTAAGCACGTTTTTGTAATTGGCCCAAAAGCAACAAAGTGCAGTAACTGGAAACTGGGACACAAAGTCACTGACACAGAAACACAATTTGACCTTTTTCAAGTCCTTGTGACATTAATATTATTCTAAGCTTTCAATTTAAGGCCAAATAGTTTAATAATGTTGTTTTAAGCTGGCATGCTATTTATTTACCATCCCATGAGATAAAGCAAATGCAAAAAGCAACTGTGGATGTTAACTTTCTAAAAAAAAACAAAAAAACAAACAAATAAACAAAAAAGCACTGAGCTGCTCTGTGTGGCTGTAATTTGGCAGAGCAGCTCTGTTAGCCAAAATGCTAAATCATCATGCTAACATACTCACAATGACATTGTTTACACACTGATGTAAGACATTTAAAATGTTTACCATGTCCCCTTATCTTAGATTAACATGTTAGCATGATAACAATTGCTTGTTAGCACTAAACACAAAGCACAGCTGAGGCTGATGGGAATGTTATTTAGCAGGTATTTAGTTATTAACCAAAATATTCGACACACAGAGGAGATGGGAACACACAGTGAATACATTTAGACACACCAACACCCTCTTCCTGATCAAATGTGTGTGTGTGCATGAGTGTGTGTGTGTCCCTCCACACAGGCTCAACATAATGCCGCCTATTCTCACATCAGCACAGTGCATTTGAATAGCAAAGGCCACAGAGGCAGTGGTGGGTGGAGGGCGGGGAGAACAACACTGATGGTGGTGGTGGTGGTGCAGTATCTGTCTGCGGGAGGAGCAATGGGTGACACTGACACGAACACATACACACAGCACTGTTTACTTTATTACTGTCCTCAGTCTGTCTGATATGTTGAACTCTCCATCTTGTTTTAAATTTTTTCTTTCATTTTAGTTTAGTATAATTTAAGCTGTGAACACGCCTTCTCTCTCTCTCTCTTGGAACTCCATTGTTTGGTTTGGGAGTCCAGAAAGAGGCTTATGTCACCTCCTGTTGCCTCTCCTCCCTCTCTTATTGACCTCTTGACCTTGAGACAGTAGAGGGAAAAAAGCGGCAAAATAAAATCTGTTCGAGTAGAGAAAGACTTTTCTATGAAAAAAAACCATTTAAGCCTTAAAGTATCTCCAAAAGAAACTGTGAATTCTCCCCTTTTTGCACCAGTAAACACATCACCTATCACATATAGACAGATCGATCGTTGTCTAACCCTTTTAGTCCCCCCTGTGACAGTCTGGGGGACGCTGACAGCCCACCCCTCATAACCCTCCTTCACCCATTTCCCTACATCTCCTCCTGTTGGCCTCAGCCCCTCCCCCCTGTTTGCCCCCTTCCACCTGACTAGCCAATGGGACCAGACGGGCTTGTCTGGGCACATGGAATGAGTGGGGAGTGGGAGGGGGTGGGGATGACCGACTGGACAGGACCAAACACCTTGTTAGGCGGGCAGACAGAAGCAGAGAGGCAGAGAGCGCATCAGTGGATGAGCTGAAGAAAAACAATCTGTTCTCGCCTGTAAAAGGACAGTTTGAATGAAAGGACTTATTGAATGAATGAAACTCCTCTGGCCGTCGTTTCTTTCCAGTGGATTTACATAACTGCAGGTGTGGAGGAGGGGAGTTTCCAAATCTGAGACCTGGAAGGCAGACTGGAAGAAGAAGAAGAAGAAGAAGAAGAGGAGGATTTACAAAGGTGGGAAGGAAAACATTAGAATTTGAGAGGGGGAGGATAGGAATCAAAAAGTTTCAGGCTGAGCTGATGTCAGCTGAGCTCTGCAAAGACATTTTTACCAACACACAGAGACAAGAGGAGGACAGTTTTTGGACATGGAGGTGTTAGTAGGGATGGAGGACAAGCAAGTGAACACCGCCAGGAGCAGAGCAGGGAGCTGTGTGGAGTTTTACAGCGTCAAAGTAAGTTTCCTTTCCCTGTTTATCCTTTGATTCAGTAAAAGAGGGCTGAGCAGGGTGGAAAATGGTCGTTTGCTGCTTATGATCAAATTTCTGGAAATTAGTAGAATTGCAAGAAGTGTTTTTCATACTGTATGCGGCATATTTTGCATTGTAAGTCAAAGAATATTTGCGTTTTACCGATAACCGAACAGGAACACACCAGAATGTGTTTTCCCACTTGTTGCACACACTTGTTGAATTTCTGACAGGATCTATTTCTGACTCCGACTCAGAAGATGAATGAACGAGATGTGGAAACATCATGGACTTTCACATCAGACTACTCTGTGAGAGGTTTCTCAGGATTCTCACTGCTGTCTGCGAGAATCAGTTTTATTTGAACAACTTGATTTATTTCCAAACAATTCTACCAAGAACCGATAAACCAAAACCATTTAATTATTATTATTTGATAACATCTTCATTGTAAATCATAGACAAGTGAATTAACAAAGTTTATTTAAAAAGTACTACTCAAAACAAATATTACAACAAGTTACAAGAGTTGGACAAACATGCACAGTATAGGGTCAAAAACAGACCAAAAATGGTGCTTAACCTTTGTTTCATAATCTTGGACCGTCTGTGTGTTTTTATGCTGATACAAATCTCCACAATACAATAAAGCACACATAATGTTGGTGGTATTTAGGAGGATAAGTCCAACGGTTATTACAGCCACTTCTTTGTGCCTCTGTTAAAGCCAGCAGACCAAAAGAGATTTGTATGTGATTGGAAAGAGCTGAGCTGTTCCAGGAGGGTCTGAGCTGAGCTGTGCTGCCAGATGCTCAGACTTCAGCAGCTGAACCTGGTGTGTTTTTACCCAGATCTGCTCTGCTCTGCTCGGCTCGGCTCTGCTCGGCTCGGGGTTACGAACCTCAGAGTTTTGCAACAGGCCTGTGCATTTGGTGGAGCACAATTAATGTGTGTGTTGAGTGACACTGAGCTCTTTTTAATGCTGCATGATTTATCAGTGGTTTTGGATAAATCTGCACCTTTTTTCTTTTTTTTTTGGGCCGGACGAAGGATACTGAAATTAAGATTTAATGCAGCTGGACCTTAAATCTGGAATGGAAAGCAAAGCCATTTGCACACCATGGACATTATTCTTATCTTACACTGTGGAGCATTTTAAAAAACAAACATTAATTTACTTTTAAGGTCACATTCCATGCTATTATTATAGAAAATATACTGATTAGTTGAGTTTACCATTGTCCTGAGATAATGGTTTGGTGATATTGTCCCCAGGGACTTGCCACTGATGAAAGGGGAAGACATAAACAGTGTATTAAACAAAAAATATAGGAGTGTTTTATTATGTGAGGCTGTTGATGGCCTCCACAAAAATCTATCAGTAATATCAATCAGTATTAGATATGTAACTAAAAATGTGAATGCTGAAACACCTCATCATGGCGGTCCTGTGATAAACTGCTGTGTCAAGAGTCAACAGTGGGATATCAAAACAAAGTGATCCCTCATGGAGTTTCAGACAAGTTTTTGGCGAGTTTGGAGGGACGCTGACCTGAGCTCAGCTGCCTATGAACAGGCGTGTTTATGATCAGTTCTGGCAGCAGTTAAAAGACACTTTTACTTATCCAAGACCAGCTATTCCACATTTATGTCAAAATATTTTGGGTTTATAATCACATTTATTAATGTGCTGAACACTCTCAATTGATCATAAACAGTGAGTAGCTCAAGGATTTCTACAGGATGTTTAAATTTATGAACTTAAAGAAACCTTATTTACCTGAGTACACAAAGTCGTCTGACCTGATTAACTCCACCATTTTCACTGGCTGAACAGTAGGTCGGCTACTGTAGATCAGCCTGATCTCTACCTGACCTTTTCTTCATTTTATTGCCATGCAGTACACGAGGTGTCAACTGAAGAGGCGTCATGTGCACAATATTCCCACAGGGCCATAAAATATTGTTATGTGTGTGTGTTTGAAGTGTATATGTGTGATTTTTTTCTCTCTCCTGTGAAAATGTCACATCAAGTCAACTTTATTTACTCCGTGCCAAATCCTATCATTACCTCCAGACACTTTTCACATAGAGCAGATCTAAACTGTACTCTATAATATTATTAACAGAGACCAAAGATTTCCTGCCATCAGCAGTCTGTCTTTTCATTTTATTGGTGCAGGTTATTCTGTCAATTTCTGGCTGTGTTTTGATGTACACATTATAAAATTTAGCCTGATGGGATTACAGAGGTGTAAGTGTGTGTCAGTGTGTACAGTATAAAGTCAGGTGGCGTCACGTGAGGTGGCTCACAGACTGGACAGACCCAGAGGAATGCTGTTTTTGTGTGGAGGGAGACCGCCGGCTCTTTGTTAAAAAACCTGGCTGAGGGGCTGCTGAGCACAACATCCCCCTGCAGTCTTTCAAATTTAAAACCAATTACTAATTATTTTTGCAGAATTTCATAAATAATTCTTCTGATTGTGATTATGATAAATGTATAGGGATATACTGGACGTTTTAAGCACATTATTTTTCCTTCAACTTCTCCCTGGATGAATTATGATAAAGTTCTTGTAAAATGTAATGTTTACATTTTTTTCTTTTCAATTAATTGACTCAACATGACCTAATGCATTTTCAGTTTTTAAATATAAGTATATATATATATATATTTATATTTATATATATTTATATTTATATACACACACACACACACACACACACACACACACACAGATTTTGGGGCCACCCAGCAAACCTCTTATTATCTCTCTAACCATATCCATCATTGCCCTAACCAGGACTCTGCAGTAAAGGAATATGTATGCAGCCAAACTACCCTGTCATAATGCAGCAAAGAGTGAAGAATAGCATAAATTAACCAGAGACCTTTAGTAAAGTATGATATGTTGACGACAATCCACACTGAACTGTGTTGTTATAATAACAAAGAAATGAACGAAAACGTGGAAATGTATGCCTCGACATGTTGAGTGCATCACTTGAAGTAAAAGCACAAGTTGCGGTAAATGATCCTTCTTCCACTGTGGTGCTTGCCAGTTATCAAAGCGTAAATAATCCTATTTTGGGGCGATGTGGTCATTACATGGAAACTTTGTGTTGGAATGATCTTTGTGAACCTTGGAATGAACATTGCGTTCGACTCTAACAGGCAGGAGAAACTTCAGGCTACTGACAACATCTGAGCAGGGCTCTTATCTGGACACGATTCACCCATCTCTGTCCTATCAATCAATTGTTCTTGACAGCCATGATGGAATATAATTGACCTGAAGGACATGCAGGAACATAGGAGTTTAATTTAACTATGCTGATGCTATGATATGTAGAACATTATCTTTATATCCACTCAGAAAGGATTACACAGTGTAAAAGTAGGTTAGTGCAATTTGTCAACAAGCACAATAGCCCAACATTTGATTAGAGGGACAATAAATGGAGAATAACAGTAGGAATTAAATTAAAACTGGGGAAAAAAGATAGAAATAAAGAAATATAGGTTATAGATTGATTCAGACCTGACCTGTGATGGTCTTGTTCTCCTGAGTTCAAAACCTGTCAGACTAAAAACTGGGCATCAATAACTCAAGAGCAATCATGTATTTAGGGGGTACAAGCAAGTCCAGCAGGCGATGAGTTTTTAGACCCATGTTAACAGTTTTTGTCCAATACAAATCACCATTACAACACTGTTAGTTGTTGTGTTGCAAGAGGCTGATTGTTACTCTGTTTTGCTTATGTTGTGTTGCAATAAGAAAAACAAAAACAGTGCTCTTGAAACATGCCTGGGTTGTGTAAACCATCAAGTTTTGGTTTAGTGAAACTTTCGTTATCAGAAGTGACCACAGTGCAAACTTTCACATAACAAAACTAACATTAGACTGCAGCAGCATTAGAAAACATCTAAAACAGAACAGTGAGAAAAGTGAACCATAAGCTTCACTATAAACTGATCTTTGTAACAGATTATGCAACTTAGGCAATTTTAAGAATGTGCAAATTGATTGAAACACTATATGTTTAACCATTTGCTACCTGAACTAGTAAAAAAAAATGCATCCAAAACACCAAAAATATCCGTGTTGATTCAAACCTGGTCAGTATGAAGGTTGAGCACACACAATTTGCACAGCAGATTAACATAATTGTGATTGGCCTGGTGCAAATGTTTTCCTTGGGCCTTTTCTTTCACAAGCACACACTAATGGACACACACACACACACACACACACACACACACCTACACACAAACACACATGCACATACACAGACTTACAAGGTGGAGGTTGGTGTAGTCTATATATAGCTACCACATTCATATTAAAGGGGAGAATTGGGTTGAAATATAACTTTTTTCTTATTTCCTTCTTAGCAGAGAGATGCTTTTCTTTGATAAAATAATATATATATACAGTAACTACGTTAATTTGTCCTCTAAAAAACAACCATTTTTTGTTCACAAATGAGTTGGATACAATCAGACTGGAAATTGATATGGTGTTATTGTTGCCCTTCTGCGTCAGGACAAAAGAAACACAGGCACAGGACCAGAGTAACAGTTGGATAATGACCATAAAACAAATATGGACTCAACGTTTCTGGCACATAATCCTGATTAATTCCTGTTAGTTCTCCAAGCAAATGACTGTAAACGTTCACAGTAAACGTCTCGGTGGTGTAAAATTGGTCCAATCCATCAAACTCACCTCAGTGCATATTCACCTCTTATGAACTGTCTCTCTGATAAAACAACCTTTCATACTCGTACATTCAAATCTGGACTGTTGAGACCCCGTTTTTCATTCTCATCCAAACCCTGAACATTTTTTGAGATAACACAACCACCAAAAAACATCTTCAATAATAAAGGGTATACAGATGACACCATGTTACTTTTGTTCCTCCTGTCTTTGTTGTCTATGTGGCCCCAAACATAAACCAACATTGTAAATTAAACCTTAAGTTATACTTAGCCTATACAGATGATACGCAGTTACGATCTTCCACAAATAAACAAGGCATTTAAAAACAGAAAACGCTTCCTTTGGTAATTTCACTTAAAGAGTAAAAACACCAGTTTCTGCTGTAACTGCGGCAGAATTGTTTAAACCGGGCTGATATTTGGCTGTCGACTCAATGACAGGGTTTCCACCATGTTGACCTCATCACATGTCCCAAACATCTATGTAGCAACAAAAAGGCCTTGTGTTGCAAAGACCCCACCATTACTTTCCTCTAGGTTCTCCTCTAGTTTTCAATATCGCCATTAAAATGACAACACATTCAAAATGACTTTTAATGAAGCCCTCACTAGCCCCTAAAAGCTGCACCGCACAGGTTGAAATCATGATCGATGATACACCGGTGGATTTGCAATTAAGGAGCTAAATCTTGAAAACACATGATCCTTAATGAGGGAGGTTGAATCAGTTTTCCACATTACTCTTCTAAATTCTAGTCCTTCACATATTTAAGCAGAAACAGGATGAAGAGCATGAAGAAGACTGTGTGGCTGAGAGGTCAGTGTGTGTGTGTGTGTGCGCGTGTGTGTGTGTAATGATGCTCTGTTTGTGTTCAACACAGGCTAGTGATACTATGAGCCCCGTGTCTGATGCTATATCAGCCATACAGCTATCAACATGCACACACATACACACACATGCACACGCACACACACCCACACACACACGCACAGAGTACATTGAAAGTTTGAAGTTCAGAGGCCATGAAGCTCAGTGTATCATTAAAGTCATCTCCTGACTCTTTCAGGTATATCATTACTGGACTAAAGTCACAACAAATCAGGCCGTAGTGATGCTTTGTATATGTATTTAGACATGTATGGTGTGTATATATTCAGTCCTGTGTGTGTGTGTGTGTGTGTGAGGGTTCAGGGAGCTGACAATCATACTATATGAAGGTATGTATTGTTCTCACGTGACTGATTTAGTGCATGTACAGTATGTGAGTGTGTGAAAAGATCACCAAGAGGATTACGTCCTTTATCTCCTCAGTGTGTCTCAGTTTGAGTGGGATTCCCACCAAAGTCTTGTCACAAAGTGAAAAATTAAAAGATCACGTCGCATCTTAAGAGACTGTGACCTTCAGACTTTTCGGAGCAGACGCTTGGCGCGTTCATTGGGGATTGATGGAGGCGGGTAGGAATGCGTTTGATCTTGGCTCTCGTGTTTTTAGCATAAATGTTGTGGAGTGTTTACCAGAGCTGCAGACTGAGACTTGGACTCAAGTCAGTCTGAAGTCACGAAAATAAGCACTTAATACTTGACTTGTACTTGACTGCTGTGAGATTTGACTCCCTGCAGACTTGAGAGCAAAAACACTTTGCCTTGACTGAAATCTAAACAGTAATGAATAAAACAGCATTAGGCAGCTTTTGCAAAGTCTTACAGCACACACACTAAGAATTACACACACCAAAAGACCCAGTAATGTTATAAAACTAGACCAAAAAAAACTTTGTGAAAAGAATGCTGTGAAACTTAAAAGACCCTTGACTTTTCAACCATTGCTGTTTTTGTCCATTTATTCTCTTCAACTCAGAAACCAACAAGAATAGACTTCTCTTTCCTGTTTACATTGATATGCCTTGATTCCATTGTTATGTGATATGCATTTCTAGGTTTGCTAGTCTGGACAGAGATCATTTTTAGTTTGGATAAAAACATATTATTGTAGAAGTAGCTTTCTTCTTGCCTCTAAATACTTCACTCTCTGTGGTTGATATAAATTTTCCCATTGTGGTCAAGGAGGAACCCACTGTTTTTTTTTAACTTTTAGGATCTATTTCAGACCGAATGACTTTATTTCCTCACAAACAAGTATTTTTCTCTGGAATTTCTCTCAGCTTCCCTGCTCATGGGTGGCCATTATGGCTCGGTGAGCCCCTCTACATTTCATTATCAGAGCTTATTGCTTCTCCAAGGAGAGAGGGAGCGAGGGATTCAGCGTCAGGGTGCATTAAGTCTCCTGGGCTTCAGTCGCTGGTCGTGACACGGCAGGTTGTGAAGTCTGAGACGTCAGGGTGGCGGCAGGAGGTATTAGGCCAGCTGTAAGAGGAGGGATTATGTCCTACTGACCCTGTGTTCCCAGGTTGGAGAGGAGGAGGAGATGGAGGAGGTGAAAGATAATGGGGTTCAGGTTAAGGAGACGGAAAAGGAGGAGAGGAGTGGACGGGAAAAGGGTTGGTGGTTATGAGAGATGAAAGGAAGGAGGAACAGGATACAAGGAGAAGAGGGGATAAACTTTTTTGATGAGATGGCATCTGGCAGGCCTTGGCCGCCCCCGATAACTTTTACAAGTACAGTGAGAGAGTTAGCTCCCTCTGCTGCTGCGTCTATGCATAGAGTGTGAACAGCCCGATCAAAATATACAGACTGCACCTTTACTCATGGGAAACTGACTTTATTAACACAAGATTAAGAGACTGTTTGTCAACAAATGGGTGTCACATAACTGTAGTTTTACACTGTGAAATTAGAAACAATGAATTGTTGAGTTTTAACAAAAACACACAGAACTTATACATCAAAAGAAAATGGTGGGTATAAAGTATATTTGAGGAAACAGGTAGCAAAAAAGAGATGGTTTTGAACACAGCTCATTATGTTCTCATTTTTTAGTATGAATACAGAGTTTTAGAAGCTTCTTGTACTTCTGCCTGTGTATTTTTTAATAATGTTGTTCATGCAATTGTGTGATGCTCCTTGCAGGCTGCTGCTTCTTATGTGTGGGGCATTAACTAAGGTGTGATTTTGCAAGGTCCATAAAGTAAATTAAAAACTACCACAGACTGTTTCTTCTGTTTAGGTCTTTGCTTTACATAAGGTTCCTAACTGAAGAACCAGGCACAAACATACAGACTGCTGCGGCCCATGATTGTACCACTAACCTTTAGATTAGTGGCAATTTGCTCCGCCTTCTGAGATGCAACCACATCTGCATTAAGGACACTTAAAGCAAAAATTAGAGCTTGAGTATCATTTTAATGTGACCATCTGCCTCTTAACTCTGAAGAGAACTCAGAGATGTTAAGGAGGGGAAAGAGACTAAGGAGCATGTTTGTGTGGCTAAACAGTAAGACACTTTCTGTGTTTCTATAGCAGCACAACCAAACACATCTGCTGTCCTATCAGCGTTTTTTCTTCTGAGAGAGAGAGAGAGAGAGAGAGAGAGAGAGAGAGAAAGAGCCTTTGAGCTCTGCAGCGATGAGCTCGTCCAAAATGTTTCCAGCGTGTCAGACAAAGATGGAAGACCAGATTGGGCTTTGCTTTGTTGTTGTAGTATGGGAGTAAATGTGTGTGTATGTCTGTGTGTTAGTGTGCCTGTGTGTGGAGTAGTAGTATACTCTCCTTAGTCATGCGTAAAGTAATTTGGTCATTATGTTGGCCTATTAGTAAAAGTTTCTGAGGTTGACCTGGTGTAAAAACATGCAGGGTCCTATTTTTAACCGTGCTGTTTGAAGTGCGCACAATTACAGTGTGAAACCTGATAGTGGTGCCGTTTGCAGCAGAGATAAAAAAAAAGAAACACTACCAGAGTTTGTGTGAATTTTCTCCAGGTGAATCAGTGAAGACTCTACTAGAGGCAGAGGGATGGAAACAGTGCATATGAGGGACCAAAACAAAAACTAAAGGCATGAATAAACGATCCCTGACACATCGGAGAGAATGATTCATCGGTTTCCTTTATGTGATCTGGCGTCGGAAATCTTAGAGATGGATAACAACAGAGGAAAACTCAGGAAAAAAAGAAAAGAAACAGTCGATGATATATTTTATTGCTGGCAGTAAAATGTGGTGGGATGCAGCCGGGAAAATGTTTTCGTAGCATGGAAGGGTTTAGGTCAGACACTGTCAGACAACAAGGCAATAAAATTTAGAAACTCGAAACATTTAGCGTTGCTTCATCAGAGGGGACAACCGATGACGTTTGCATGGCTGCTCTTTGATCATTACAAATTGGATTTAGGTTTGTAATGTTAACAAGCCAATCAGATGCAATTTTTTTTTCTATTCTGGCATTATGTATATGTAATGCAGCTGCAGCTGATGTGTGATATTCTGTAATGGAAAAATCTAGAAGAGTCATGACATAAAGCTGTTTGTCGATTAAATCAGTGCTAGTTTTGCCCAGAAAAACTCAGGGACTCTGGCAGGAGGAGGGGAAGTCGACTCTGTGTTTCACATTACTGATGATGGTGCTAAAATGAGTTGAAAATTGATGGACGGTGTTTCTCAGACATTGAAAATTCAATTTGAAGATGTCAGCCACATTATCATCATTATCTTTTTGCAGCTTTTTACATTAAACTAGAGAGAAACAATAAAAAAATGCACAGAACTGTCTCCTGGGTGCATGTGCATTTATGTAAAAAATAGCTTTATATATTACTTTTTAAAACCTAATATATTTTGTGTATATGTTCTATGAGTGAGGCTTGAAGAACATTAAAGTTTCATATCATTATGCAACTCTGTGTTGCATAAGAATTCATAGCTACATTGATATCTTGATAACGTGTTTATGAGAATGATTAAACATCACATCGGCTTATTATAGGACAAAGTGCACAAAGGCATTTCATCATATGTGTTCAGTTGCTAGAGAGCTTAAAGCATCAACACAATACAGTGTGAAAATGAACATTGCATACTATCTGATATCATGTCCAGTTTCCTGTTTAAAAGCAGTTTCATGCTGGTTTGATGAAACCAGATAGAAACCACCAATCTCTGTGGTTCCAATCTATGTTCTGATCAGACACATTAAATGTCAGACAGAAGTAGCTGCTGATATGAGTTGTGCTTGTTGAATACCACAGATAAATCTTGTGGTTAACTGCACTGTCAAGTGGGACATTTTAGAAAACACTGATGGCTTTTGCACAGTGATGCACTGCAGCGTTTCTGCAGAAAGGCCAAAGGGGAACGAGTGGATGAATGTTTTCCAACGTTGTTAGTTTGGAGGGAGGAGATTGGATCATGCCTGCTTTCTTTCACTCTCTTCCATATTTATCCACCTCAACTCTTCCACACAGCTACACAGTGCAACAAGTGGTGTCTGCAGGCTGGATGAGCTGAAGTCTTCACAGGAAATTTGAACCTTTGAATTTTTTGAACAAGATTATAGATTGTGTAAAAATTATATAACACTGTCCACAAATGACAACAGTCGGCTTTGCAATAACTATTTTGTTTAAGTTCCTCTCTGTCTTGTCCTTTCATTTCTGTTGAAGTTGCCCTCTCAGAAAATAAGCTGTTTCTATTTGACTGTTAGTCAAGGAATAACTGAAATCTCAATCAATAATCTGTCATCCAGGTTTAAAATGAACAAAACATATTCGTGAGAAAAATATTTGTATGCTTCATTGCTCTTTGTGACCACTGTGTTTAAAGTCTAGTTTTTGTCATTTTAATCTCAAAACCAAAACCTATTCTGCTGTCTCACTCAATGACAGTATGTCTCCCACGCTGGCTATCAAAAATGCAAATTATGTGAAAATTCAATGCAAACCACATATTGCGCATTTTAAACCAACTTAGAGGAATTAGAAAAGAGTAGAGTTTCTCTTGCAGGGTACTTTTCAGCAGATAAGGTTTGCAGATATGGAGACAAAAGCAAGAGAAGATAGCGGCTCTCCACATGTTGATCTACAGAGATGAAGGGCTGCTTGGTGAGAAAGAGGCAGCGAGAGGGAGAGAAGGGGTGAAAACACAGAGAACGACAAGCTGCTCAGTTCATCAGAGCTATTTTTAGTCCAGGGCTCAATGTACAATGCTGCTATTTCTCCTCTACAGTAGCTCGAGCTCTGCTATGGCAACACAGACTTTAATGACTTATGTGAATGCTTACATTTGCCTCAGACACACACAGTGTGTAAGAGGTGTGTGTGTGTGTGTGTGTGTGTGTGTGTGTGTATATGTGTGTGCTCCTCTTGCCCCTTTATGGAGCGGAGCCAAGGAATGAACTGAAGTGTCCATTCGTCTCCTCTGTATGACCATCTTCAAAGAAACACACACACACGCCTCTTTTTTCTCTCTCTTTCACTCTCTCCCTTTCTTAAAGACAAACAGACCCCCCCACACACACACACACACACAGGCGCACACACAGGCGCACACACACACACACCCACACACATTTTAGTTGCATCACAGTTACTATATTCTGTATATATTTTTTTATTAAAAATGTTCAAGTTTTCTGTCAGATGGACGAGTTGTAGCTACTTCTTGGCAGCAGGTTTGAAATGCAAAACAACGGAAGAAACATTTTTGCATTCATAGGTCCTTTTTATCCCTGAGAGAGAGAACGAATTCACCAGAAATGCACTTGTGTTTTAGCAGAAAATGAAAATGAAAACATGTGTGAGTAAAAAAAGAGTAACATATCAAAACCAATGTGTATTTACAAGAATTATAAAAGGCACTTCTATTAAATATATATTTCTGAACAATAGCTGTTCTTTCCTCCTTTTTATAACTCACTTAAATTACACAATAACTGAGTTGTTTTTTTTTTTTCTCTTGACTCTCTTTCCTGGGAAAAATTCCTCTGGTGCAAAAGAAGTGATGCATTTTACATCGCAGTCTTTTATCAAACAATCAGAAGCAGAGGAACTGTGGGTAGTTAGTTATAACCAGTGATAAATACCATGTTTGAGTGACAAAACAACCCACAGAACTAAAGACACAGAGCTTCCAAGTACTTAATGCCTAATTCAGGTTTTAGGTTCATGTTTGTGTGGCCACATTAGTGACAAAAGTAACTTGAAGCATTGTTGCTTTCCTGCTTTCAGATCTGCATGTGAACAATGCTGCATTGTGAAGCTTTTGCAAGATATGAGGTGATTATTGATATCTAATGGAGTTTGTGCTGACCTAGTTGGGCATGGACCACATCCTGTTTGCCCTTGATCATGCCAGTTAAAACTACAGAGGGTGAAGACACGAAACAAAATTTAGTTGTGTATCTTAACTTCAGATTCCGTGAATGTAGGAGGCAGAAAGAGATGAGCTAAAGAGTGCTCATTACATGCATTTGCAGCTCAGTTCCTTGTGTTGGCATGTAGAAAGTTTGAAACTGATAAACTTTGTGGTATTGCTGTTCTTGTTAATGGAAAATTGCATGTCAGCACTGTGAGAAAAAATGACAATGGTAGCCTTCATGCAGTCAACTCTCTGCCACATTTGAATTCAGCATCCCACATCTCCTCCATGCTTTAAGAGGAGGCACCTACATGTCCACAGGGACCTCCTTGGGTGAGCTTTTGGCATGGAGGTAGTGGATGACTGCAGAAGCTCAGTTATCTGACTGCAGGATCAGCCTATATCAAATATCAAGCCACACATAAAAGAAAAAATGCCAGCATCACTCCTGCATGTCTGTGGTCTGGCTGTCACAAACAGCTGGATCCAGCAGGCTACAGGTCAGACCACCAGGCTTCTGGAAAACCTGCAAAGGAGATGTTGCAGTATTTTGGTTTCAAGTAGCTGCTGGCTGAGGAAATGCCGTCCCAGTCACAGTGTGGTATAAATGAAGAGGAGTCAGATAGTGAAGATGAGGGTGGCGTTTGCGAGAATGAAAAATACATTTCTTAAAAGCAGAGGAAGTCTGTTGAGCCACAGCCAAACAAGCAGATGAAAAGGTGCGGTGCTCTTCATCTGCCAGATCTTTTCCAGCCGCAGGAGAGATGCAGGATGCAGTGGGAAGATGTTTATGAAGTGTTTACAATGCAACATGTTTCTTTATGTCCCAACAAACTGCTTCCTGATGCACTAGCATTACATGTTAGCATGTTCATGTCAGAAGAGAAATTTACCAGCTAACAAGTGTTTTAAATGAATTAAACTACAACTTAATGATTAGAAACATGCTTGTTAAAATGAGGAATGATAGCATTTGTTTTATATTTGCTTCCAATAGTCATCAAATGAAAAAATTAAATAGAAATGCAGAGCAAATAGACATTTTTTATTACCAAACTGATGCCTTTCAATGTTCTTGTGTAAATCAGCATAATAAAGCCATTTTGCAAGTTTTGAAACTAAGAACCAAAGACTTTTCTTGAGTTGGTAAAAAAAAAAGGCACAGTGCCACCCATACAGAGACGTTTGATTGTCTGGTTTTTCAGCGTATCCCACAAGTGTTTCTATGTACACGCTTATGGTTTTTGGGAAAGGCACAACATATTTAAGTATTGAGCTGAAGCAATTATTTCATGTAAGAGAATCTGCCTGATGCAGCCACTTCTTTGAAGACTTCGTCCAGTTCTTTGGGTGGTTTGAGGTCAGGAATCTTTGTTGTGGGGTTATTTGTTGAAACATCTGGGTTGTCCTTTGTACTTGCTGCTCCACGAATGTTGTAAACTTCCTCTATACACAAAAACACGACAGGGAAATTTCTACTGTCTCTGAATCTACATTTGAAGACAGTAACAGTAAGAAATATGTACAAGTGAAGAGGAGAATGATGTTTGAGATAAAGCCTCGCCATGCATTTAAATATGCATATAGATGTTCACACAGCAGGACGGTTGTGTGTCAGGGCAGCTGGCCAACAGTCCAGTTATCTACAGCTGGCCCTCTGCCGCTGCTGCACGTTTCTCTGCAGCCATGTTTTGACAGAGCACATGACTGAATGTGCAGAAAAAACCATTACAGCACTCGAGGCTCCACAGAGTTCTGCTGCGCATTTAAAAATAGCAAGAGGCGTTCCCTGGACGCGGAGAGGGAGAGAGCAGAGAGTGTGTCTGTGCACGATTAACACATTTTTTTGTGATTGTGAGTGTGTGTGTGTAAGTTAGCATGTGATTATTGGGTTTGCGTCAGTGTGTGTAGCCATGTGTTCACGGTATGTGTTTGTGTTCAGGAATTAAGGCGGGTTAATTGTGGCTAGAAAATGCAACAAGTTCCACATTGCAATTCTTGTGCAGATCCTGGTTTATTTCTGGCATTGAACAGCCAAGACGTGCTTTCTAGTCTCATTAAGACAGCCGCACACACACACACACACACACACACACACACATAAGCATCCTTGCCTTTTAATAAAATCCAGACCATGCCTTCCCTGTTCTTAGGTTCGTGAAGCCGCAGTGGAACAGGATCCTGTCAAATTACAACTTTAGGGAGCCGCTCCCTCGACGTCGGAGCAACTTTTTTTCTTCCTGTCTTCACAACCTCCCTCCTCATGTAATGTCAGTGGCAAAAACTGATCGTTTATGACTTTATGGTATTAAGAAGCTATTTTGATAATGTAAAGAACCAAAATCCTCATCGGACCGATCAAAGTAAGCCCTGTGAAGATTTATTCCTCACTGCGGTCTGCTCTGTAAAGTGCTGCAGTACATTCTGACTCTTCTGTAGATTTAATGTGTAAACAATGATCCCTCCATAAAATAAATTCTCACTGTCAGGTGGAAACTTTGTATAGACTGAACCCTAACATATGATACAGAAAAAAAATAATCCAGGTCTTCAGTTAGGGACAGGCATGATTGATCCCCATTCACTTTTCTTTTGATCAGATGCATAAATACAGTTAACTTAAAACTCTTTCAATCCAACTCCATAAAACATGTTGGATCCTGTTGAATTTCTACCTGAATGGAGTTAAAATGTTGCACTTATGAGGGGGCAGCTGAACATCCCCTCAGCAGTCGTAAGCCTCCTGTTCTACTGGTTATCAGTGCAAGGTTTTTTTTTTTTAAGCTAGCAAGCTCTGTTTCATTTAAGTAACTTGCAGCTTCTCTGGTGTGAGCTTGCTACTTGCGCTGCTTGTCTGCTGTGATGCTCCATCAGGTCAGAGGTCAACGGCTGTCTCTGCATAAATTAACTTTTGATTGGATTCAAATTTGATTGGTAAACAAGCCATGCGTGATGCTATTTTTTGACTTAAGAAAGTTAGAATTAATGAATTTTGACTAAGACTCAATGCTAGCTGCCACTTTTTGTGACACCGTCGACACATTTGTATCTACCTTATATACATTACGTCTCAGTGCTCATGTAATCTCTGCTTTTACATTTATACTCAGTAACCAGTCCTCTACTGACCTCTGATCCACTGGTTACTGGCAGCTTGTGATGCATTTCATCCAACAGAGGAAGTTCATTCTGTTGTTCTGCTTTTAAAGATGCAAAAGGAAACTTTCCAGCAAAGGTGAAACTTAAAATGTAAAATATAATCCTCCCTTGATTTTATCCTTCCTCATGGCCGTTGGCTGAGTCCAGCTTCCACTAATGATCCTGACCTCTGGTGGAATGCAGGCTTGGACCTTTTGACCTTTAACCTCTGGTGGGCTGATAAGAGACGACTGGCAGCGATAGCATCTCCCTCGCGATACCCTGCCGACGCTGTGGATCTGAGCGCCGACTGACACGCTAACACAACAACACACAGACACTGTGCACATACACCCGAACGCTGGCAGATGGACTCTGCAAACTGACACACACACTTTCTCCTGTGCACTCAGATACACACACACACACACACACACACACACATGCACACAAGGTGGAGGCTGCTGGTTGAAGTGTACATCAACGCACTCATCCCCACCTCTCAATGCTCCTGATAAGCTTTTCTCTCTCGACTGCCTGTCTGACTCCTCGAGCAGAGAGTGAGAGAGCAAGTGCTGTTATGAATCCCAAATGACTCTCCTTCTCCATCTCTGTCTGTCTGTCTGTCCGTCTGTTTCTCTCTCACTCTCCCTTTCTCCCTGCTGTGCTTTCATGCACATAATGAAAGACAAGTCAATATTGTTTTGTGGCCTTTCGAAGGAAACAAGAAATGAACCACTCTTTCATACAAATAAATGCCCATCCTGCTACACATCTTAGTCACATAATTGTAATTAAAGTGTCTAAAGTTGGAATAAATTTGAGTTGATCAGGAAGTTGGTTCAGTCTGTGTGCAGCAAAGCAGCTAAATGCAGTTTGTTTGTTTCTCGCTTGAGCGTCTGCTTGCTAACTGTTCAATCAACATCAAAGGAACTTCTTAAACTTATACTGTTTAAGCATATTAGGCACCATTTATCTTGAACCACCGTGGCTGAAGGCAAAGAAAAACTGTATCTTTGTCTGCATCATCAAAGGTTGGAGATTGCAGCATTGGCTGTTAGGATGTGAGACTTACAAGTGATTTAATGAAAATTCAGTGCAGAGACTCAGCAGAATTTAGTGACAAACATCACAGACTGACCACAAAGTTCATTATGTTATAATTAAAAAGCTACTTGACATTTCTTTGTAAGCTGTTCTAAGCATATAAACTTGACAAGAGAGGACCAGTATGATACTTAAGGAAGTGATGTTTTCTAACAGGTCCAAGTCTCTGTTAAACCTTGACAAGCTGTCAGACGCATTGCTGCCAGGTCTGATGGGGTCAGAGGTTTAAAGGCCCCCCCGGAGGACTAAGCTGATGGACCGGATATGAGCATATATCAGTTGGCTTTGTCTGATTAGTGGCATTATTGGTTATTAGCAGGGGGGGCTGTTTGATTGATTAGATGAATGAACTATCATTAATATTTGAACCAACAACAATTCCTGAAATTTCACCTAGTTGTTAAAGTGATGATACACGAGTCAAAGTTTGTGTTACTTTCAACCAGAGTCGGTAAGAAGTGGAGAAGTGAAACAACAATATTCATTATTATTGCTAATTACAAGTGTAAGAACCCAACATCTTCAAATAGCTTGTTGTATTTGTCAATCAGTCTATATTCCGCATATATATATGTTCTTTTTTAAAATACATAAAAAGAAACAAGCAGCAAATCCTCACATTTGAGAGACTGGAACCAGCAAATGTTCAGCATTCATAACTGACAAATTACAATAAAGGATTTGTTGTAAATCAACCTATTGATTCAGAGGTAACCAGCTGAAAAAAACTGAGGCAGCTTCATGCACAGTAATCTCCAGCAGAGTAATCTAAAAAGTTGCTCTGTGTTGTCAACCCTTTGTCATCAAAACTTTTGGGAAGCATAAGGCAACCAACAAAAATGGTGCGAACAAGCTCCTCCATGCTGTCTCTAACTCACCATCTGATCCGAGGTGAAACAGCTCGAAAGCGATCCTCGAGTCGAGTTTCCAGTGATGTTTCAGGGCTGTTGCTCTGTAAAGAGAAATCAAGTTATTACAATTCACTTGCATCTTAGCTTTGGCTCTAAATTGTGATCAGTTTCCTTTAAGTGACCTATTTTTGGTCTCCTTGCAGTGTGGATCAAATCATATTTGCTTTGATAAATAATGTAGGTCAGATGATTTGAAAGCAGCCTTTGTATGGACCCATCAGACTCGCCGCTCAGAGGGATTTTTTCACTGAACATACGTTGGAAAAGCTTTTGGATGCTGACATGATTTTTTTCGGCTGTTTGGGTGAAGAAGTGTCAAAACATCAGCCAGTTAAGTATGCAAACATTTCCTGGCAGCGTGATGATCCACTGCGATCACATCAACAATTCTCCAGCAACTCCATACACACTGTTACTCTTTGTATCAGTGAATGCAAACATTTTGTCAATCTAGGATTTAAAGAAAGAACATCAGCAGCTTAAAATCTATATCAACCAACTCTTGAACCCTGTATCTTGTACTTATCTTGCACTACTTATCAAAACAATATTTGCACTCTCTGATGGCCGGAGCACGAAGCAAATTTTTGGCAAGATACTGCAGCGATGCTTGATTGTTGTTACTGCAACAACAATCCATGCTGCTGGATCCTTGCATTGTTTATGGAAGAAGAGAGCTGCACAGTGCTGCTGAAGGGTCTCGCAAACATTTATGGAGGAAAATGTGACTGATCCCTGTTAAAGAAAAGATAATTAGAAGATGACCTTTGTTCGGAGATGTCATTATTTAGCTGATGGGGTCATGAGGGTCAGCTTTCAGGATTGTAACCCTGTAGCTTCGGTAGTTAAAGGGGCAGACAGCTTGGTTAAGTGTTAGAAGGTGTAATATTATAGCCACAGAGACATTAACGGGTGCAATTGGTCAAAACCTCAGATAATTTTAGGGGTTGAGTTAAGAGATGTTTTTAAATATCAGTGTATTTTTGAATATTTTTTATCTACAACATCCAAATACGATGTGACTCAGAAATCATTAAAATCATGCAAAGAGTGTATTTTTTAAAAAAGGCAAAGCTGATTGTTGCATAGTGCATCTGGCATCACACTTGATAACCTACATTCTTGTACCAGCACTAAGTATTGACACTCAACACTGAGCAATGCAGCATCGTCTAATATGAAAATAATCATGCAGGAACACTGGACCCATTTGGAGTAGATGTTTTATACCAAGGACCTGCTTAGAGCACCTGATAAGTGCTTGCTATAACATTATAATTGGAGTTAGGTAAGAAGAAACATATGGCATATTTGCATATCATAAATAGTTTGCTGTATTACTCACTTCCTTGAGCCGTTTAGAGCATGACCATCTTTTTTTCCCCAACATGTAGTGTTTTGGTGCAGTACAAGGGTAAAGACACACATTAAATGGGTAAATTCTTCCTATTTTATATATTAACATGTGTAAATATTTGCTTAACATTATGGAAATGTATGCATGCATTAAAAAAATCACACTAAGGCATGTTCTTTCAGCCTTTCATCATTTTACTAACACTGCAAACTCAGGTGACCAGATGTCACAACATTTTCAAAACCTCCTAAAAAAAAGAGTATTTGTCCCAGAATCCAAAGCATGTCCTGTTTTTCCAAAAATCTGGACTAAACCTGAGTTTTAATGAAATACAGACTAAAAGATCATTTAAGACTGATTGCTGTTTCTTGTTGCCCACAGACGGGCACTGCTCTGGCTCTTCAGCTGGAGTGCCTTTTAAATGACTGAAGTCTGTGGTCTGCTGCACATGAATTAAGGCTTTGCATTGCTACATGGAGCCTGTTTTATTTTAAAAATAAAACAACAAGGTTTCTGCAAGAATCAGAAAGATTGTGAGGGAAATAATCGTAGATTAGGACAGTGGAGGTTGAAGCCACACAGGAGAGATGTAACTGCAGGCAGCCAGGGGAGAAGAGGAGGGATTTGACACGCACATCCCTGACAGTTGTGGCAGAGAAGTGTCAGACAGCGGATTTCATAAAAAAAATAAGGAATTCTGCCTTGAGTTTTGACTTTTAATGTCTCGGTGTTAAAACTGAATGTGATGGTTTGGACTTGACACTGAATGAGTGGTTCTGCTGTTTTTGTATTAAAGCTTCACACAAGATGTTGCTAACTAACTTATTACATATTTTCACTCTCCTGGTTGTTGGCCGGAGCTTGTTTCAGTGTCCTGCTGTCAGTGAAGTCTGTTTACAAATGGACAGTTTATTGTTTGAGCTTTTTCAATCCTGTTTCACTTATGTATGTTTACATTATCATTTGAGTATGAGAGTAATAAGACAGTTTTAATCTGCCACTGTTGAAACACAACGACACCAGTGATTCCAGTTTTTTACAGTTTCATAATCAAGTCATTTAATTTCAGAACTGTTAGGCCTGTTTTTATGACAGTGATCACTGTAACTTTCAAAAGTTTTTTTTTAGGTTTTTTTAGGTTGATTGCATCTTTATTTGAAATTTCACTCATTGTAAAGCAGTGACACTCCAATTAAGATGGTCTGAGCCATGGCTGATGTTAATAATAAGTTTTCTGTTTTAAAAAGAGGGTGTCATAATAGAGGCCACACCCACCCCTTCCCTTAACTTCACCCATTCTCATTTGTATCAACTTGTCCTACAATGTTATTTAATAGCTCCAAACTCCCATAGAGACCCCCGCTGCTCTCACACAGAGACCCCTGCCTGGTGGAACCTGCTGCTGACACCAGCACGACCCCTCAGCTGAAACCAAACAGTGCTGTGAGCCCTGAGGGGAGGACTTAACCTGTCCTGCTACATCCTTAAAATGTCTTGTTTTGTTTAAGCACACACACACGCACCCACACACACACACATACCAACACACACACATGCAAACACACTAAAACAACATCAACATCAACAATAACATTAATAAAAAAATAATAATAATGAATAAATATGTCATATGTTTACATATTTACAGTTATATTTCAATAAATTATGGCCATTTGAATTTGTGTTGTGGATCTACAGCTGATGTCATGTTGCTGAATATGTGACACAGTTCACACACTCATGATTGTGTCACAACAACAACAACAACAGCGGTAAAAAAACAAACACACACTTTGCAGTTTGTTGTTAGCATCCCTCACTCTGTTGGGGGACTGTGCTAATCAGATTAGCAGGGTTTGAGGGTCTGGAAGGTGGAGGAGGGGTGTGTGTATGGATGTGCGTGTGGGTGTGTGTGTGTGTGTGTATGGGTGTGGGTGTGTGTGCGTGTGTCTAACAAGGGAGCAGATGTAACAACCAACAGCAAGGCTCAGACCGTCTGTTTCTCTGACTTCTGTCTCACTGTCTCTCTGTCTGACTGCCTGTCTGTCTCAGACATGGGGGACACAGAGGTATCACAGAATATCAATGACTTTAGTTTCTTGTTCCACCAGCATTGAAAAATATTTCCTATTGAACCAGAAATCCCTATAAAAACTAATGAAAGTGACATTTATGGACACATACAACCTACATTAATAATAGTGTGTCAGTATAATCAGATACAAAAGGGGAAAGTAATCTGTTTTTTGTAAACTCTGTTAACTGGCTCTTTTGAAAGCATTTACACAAGTTGTTTTAGTTTGAGATCAGGATATTAATCATAATCTAATATTTCATTCTCTATTTTTTTTTTCTTATTTCCCAGAACAATTCTGTTTTCACTCTAGAGGCAACAAAGAAATGACTGATTTGAATTTTTCTAAATTGGATTTAAACCACAACATTTGCCAGACTTGTTTAACATGTGTTTTGGTTTCACAAACACAGTTCCAGATTACAGAAAATGAACCTTTTGGAAAACTGCATCCAGGGTGAGGATATAAAAAAAAAAAACTCTGTTTGCACAGTTGTTCTTTAGACAGATAAAACAGCATTTTTGGCTTGTGATTATGTTATCTTTCACATTTGGTTATGCACTGTTATCACCTTTGTTTGCATTAGTTGATATAGTGCAGGTGAACCATGCAAACATGTTTATGTTAATTTGTTAATGTACATCAGGCTTTTATCAGGAACAAAGATGTCAAAAAGTCCAGACTTTGCAGGTTTAGGATGAGAACCAGTTAAACCTCTAGCTGCATTTAGATTGTCAGTAGAAGCTTCTTTTCAGGCTCTTGATGCGTCGATATGGCTTTAAGTTAAGAATTATATGGCTGTCTTTTGGTTTGGCACGCTCATAACTAAGCTAAGCTGACAGGATGACAGATCACATACAAAATCCAAATAACTAGTTGGTTTTAGGTTGCAAGACTGTAATGAAGCCCTGGTTGTAATTCTAGTAGTTAGAACTAAATTCAAACCAATGAAACTTTCCCAATTTGGTTTAAAACAAAGAACATAAAAGGTCATAATACATCTTACAAGTTTCAGAACATTGTCTGGTTTCAAAGTGACCCTGATGTGAAGAAAACCAGATTGTTGGGTAATTTGAATGACTTAAAACAAGCCCAGAAAAACGTCACACTACTCGAGCCAAGTCTGGTAAAGGCAGTGACCAGCTAACCCTCAATTTCCATCTCCAACACAATGTTGTTTGGATGTTTTCCCTCCCTCTCCTCCACCTGGGTCACTCCCTCTCAACCGCAAGCTTTGTCTCAGCGTGGTTCACTTGGACTGCCTCCGTCTGTCTCCTCTGCATGTCTCCACGGCCTGATCCGCCTCGGCCTCTCCGCGCCACAATGTTTAGACAAACCGAGAGGGACTGAGACACGCTGACTGTGGAGGAGAGTAAAGCTAGAATTTCCGCCTCCTCATTCTGTGCAGCTAACCCTGATGTTTGTCTTAGAGGCTTTAAAGGCTGGATCCGTAAATCCCCGTGGAGTAAACAGACGATGGACCCAGCATGTAGACGAGAAAATGGAAGACATGAGAACATCTTTGCTTTCACATATTTCATATTAATGCAACACTAGACTTTTAATATTAGCAATTAAAAAGTACTTCAAATGTTACATGTGAGGTAAAAAAAACTTGTTGCTTTTAAGAAATGCTCTCCAGAAAAGGTAAAAGTACCAGTGAAAAAATGCACTAAGAGAAAAGAAAAAGTTAGTTAAAATCTACTCATTACATTTTTTGAATTAACACTGTAATGTAAATGTAACATGATAAAATATGAAGCTGCTATTGAAATAAACATCTTTAGGCTGCAAGTGCATTAAATGTCACTCCAGCAATATAGAAACAACATCACTGAGGCCTGATGTCAAAACAATGAATTACATTTAAATATATGTACTTCGCAGCCTTTGCATACCAGTGGCCACCATGTATAAATATAAAATAAAAACCATAAATTAAACAAGCACTAAGGACACCACACACAGATGCAATAAGCAATTTTAGGCTGCAGAAACAAAATCGCTGCCACTTACACAAAACGATGAAGCAACACTAAATCAGACAACAGAGATTTATAAACAATAAACTCCACAGCAGCAGAAGCCACAAACACACATTAAAGCAAAGAGAGCTGCATAGCTTTTACACACCATGTAGTGTGCACAGACAATAATACACTGCTCAGCCACACAGCAGTTGTCATAGTCCCTCTGTTGCAAATATAGGCTGATCTCATGTCATAAAACCCTCAGTTCTTAATGATGATCTGCCCCTGGTTTAACTTCTGTGTAACTATTTTTGATTTATATCATTTCCACTCAGCATCTCTATACCAATAAAACCCGTTTATCGCTGTGTCCCGCTCCACAAAACCTTCAATTCTTTTTTGGCTCAGCCGTCCCAACTGTGACAGAAACAGTCACAAACAGCATAAAGGGGCTCACACACCTCACTGAATGTAGACGTTCATATGTTACAAACTCAGTAGTCGTCCCTGGTGGATCCTGGGTCATTTTAACATTTTGTCAAACCTTGCATGCACCTGTTGGTCATGTCACACTTTGGGTGTGTTTCAAATGTGTCACTTAGCATGCTAGCCGGGTGGTGCATCCTGCAGCACACACCGACACACCCAAAGCTTCGGACGGACAGGTTCACAAACACATCAGCAGCCTTTTCTTAGCTACAGTCGTTTGATCCCTCTCACACAGTTCAGCACTTTTTCAAGTAACTTTCATTTTGTAACAGTTTCTGATTTTCAGCGTGTCTCAAAGGCTCTTCTATGGGTTGTTACGTTCTCCACTGGCACTCATTAGAATAACATTCAGTTACAGGTCTAATTTCTGATTTCTGATATTCTTTTAAAGCCAAAAGAGATATCAGCCTGTGTTCCTTCTGATTTAGGATTTTATATTTTTTTATACACAGATTGAGCACATAGAGCAGATAAAACACACCAAAAAGTTATACAGTGAGCACTGACAGAGTTTTCCAAGTATTCTGAAGCTTTACATTGCTTCTTAAAAACACTGGGCGTGACCAGAAAATACAGTCTTACATGGCAAGAAATATGCGCCCAAAACTATTTTCCCCTCCACATGTCATTTTTTCCAAAATTTTCCAAAGCCGTACCTCAAACACTTGTTGCCCAGAAACTTCTGGACTCTGCTGTTCAGTAAAAAGACGGATACAGTGAGTCTTTATTTTTGGCAGGCAACGTGGAAGTCTGGCTTCTTAAAGTAGCAGCAGTGGTGGTGGTGGTGGTGGAGGCGTCCATCCCTGGGTGGTGGATGCTGTTTTGGGTCACAGCAACTTCCTATCTACCTAAAGCATCTCTATCATACATCCATCCCTCCTGTGATTCATCCATCCATCCTTCCACTAAGGCTTCTGCAGCTGCTTATTGTGTCTTTTCCTCAAACTTCCCGTGCATGAACATATGTGTTTATTTTAGGAGAGAGGAGACACACAAAGTGCTCTTTAAATAGATATTCAGTTATGTATAATATATTGTTTGTATTAGTGTGTGTGGCTGTGTAAGTGTGCGTTTCTGCATGTGTTTACAGTGCAAAGTGCAACTCCGACACCCCAGCTGCATGCAGACATGAATAAAGCCCTCATGTGCAGCTCCTTTCACAGCTCTGGACTCTCTCCAGCTCATTTTCTCTCTCAGGAATCGACTGTTTGCCGTCCAAGTCGATACTCTCCTCGGCTTCAGGTTTTCAATAGCCTGACTCTCGGGGCATGACGGAGACATTCCCCTTTCAGACACACACTTCAAAGGAAATGTCAGATGATATTCACGCGGACACATATTGATTCTCTGTCTTTCATTTGAGGGGAGAATTGCTGGTGTAGATTAGACCTCCCATTTCTGCCCGACCTGATGTCACTCTGCCAAGCTCGCTGCAGGCATGAGGAGAATCCTGGAGTATTTGGCTGCCATCTGACAGCGAGGTGTGTGACCCACTTTGAGGGTTTTTTTGGCATGAATAAAATGTGTGTTTTTAAGATATCACAAAACGATGTGTTGCGTTTGCCATGGATACTGAGAGAGAGAGAAAAAAACACTCCAAGACAAACTTTTTATTGATGCTTTCCAGGGTCTTCCAGTGACAGAGTGGAACAATGAGGAGGCAGAAACAAAACAGTGCAACGCAGAGGCAGTCGTGGTCAAACCAGTGGCGTTTCCAACCACATTACTGACACACCCTCCATTTAGTCTTGCTTTTTTGCTTTGGATCCCTCCAGACGGGCTACTCTCACAAACAGCAGGAAACAAAAGCAGTCATTTCACTAAAACTAGGGAACATGAAGTGCAGTTTAAGTCCAAGAACAAATACAACTCGGCCACACCGGGTGAAAATGCTGAAATGTTGATTTAGTTGCAGAGGGAGCGGATGCAGTAAAGAGTCGTTGAAGCAATACTCCGGACAGAAGCCGACAGTTTGACCCGTCTGTTGTTACATGCAGCTTGTGACGTGATCAAAGGGGATGACCAGGCGCTATCAACGCTCTTATCATCCTATACATTCCACTTTCCAAAAGACAGATAACATGGAACAATCGTTGCATACCTTTGTGTGTGTATGCAGAGGAGACAATTGCCGACAAAAGGCTGCCGTGAAAAATGATTCAGTCAGGAAGACGCTCTTGAAGATTTGGAACATTTTTGCAGTGGAAGTCTCATGTCTTTTTTTTTTTTTTAAAAGGATATTACAAAAACTTTCCAAGAAACCACAGATTTTCTTTTTGGGTTATTCGCTCCTATTTTTCGCTATAATATTTTAAATTCTTACAGTGGAACCAGTGGACACAGAAATTTGATCCCAAGTGCTGGGACTCCTCAGCTTCGATGGAGGGCTGTGCTCTTTTAGCCTTCAGACTTTTAAAAGTAAACACTCCCACCCAGTAATGCTACAGTGAGGTATACTGTAGCTGTAGCTATAAGGCAAATGTGTCATGCGTCATTCCAGTGTAAAAAAAAACAAAAAAACCTGAAGACATTCCTCCTCATCAGTCATGTTATTCTTGGCCCTGGGAGTACATTCTTACACCTGGCCTGGACCCTCTGCAAACCGCTTTCCTGTCAGAGGAAAACAGCCACCTTTTATAAGGCGCTGACTGCCAGAAAAGAAAAACATATGATGGATCCTTCAAATAAAAACACACACACACTAGTAAATACACAGACAAGCTCAAGAGTTAAACCAGAACATGCTTTTAGGAATATGAGCTGCATCAAGATATGCAGACCTCAGGTCAGGATATGACCAGAAAATCTTGTTGATTTTTTTCAAAATAAAAGAAGCAAAACAATTATCAAGCGGCTTAAATGAACTGTTTGCTAGTTTGCCTATTGCACACAATATATTTTCCTAATGAATTCATTTTGATGCAGTAAAACAAGAAATTCAAGGTGTATGAGCTTGCCCCTTTGACCCTCCACTTTCCACTTATATGTATTCACCTCCAGGTAATTAGTTTCAAATTAGCCTAACCAGTACACCTGTGGTGAAACATTCTTTTGTATTAGGTTTCAAAAATAACATTAAATCTGACTTTTTTTGGGTTATGTATTATGTGAACACAATATAAACTAGGACAATAAATCTAAATGTTCAAAACTTGTGTTTAAGACATATCAATGAAATGTTGCACTTAAGTGTAAGAGGTTCCCTCTGGCACACAAACATCAAATTACATTGTTGTAACCTGGAAATTTTAAGTTCTTTTGCAGTCTGGGGCTCCAGGAAGTTACCTGCTTTGCTCTGCTTAGATCATTATTAAGTGGCGGTGTTACACTGAAGTTCACTTTACCTGTCTGTAGCTTTTACAAGCTCTCCTAAAAAAAAATTATAGTTTCCTTTTCCCTACTCTACTCTCCTCTTCACACAAGGAAACATAAAAAAAAATCATCCTCGTTTGTGCACGATTTTATTTTGAAAAGCAAGAGCGGAAGTTGTTTGTGTCCTCACCGTGACTTCACAACATCAGAATGAGATGAGGCGGACCGTGCTCGCAGCGCTCAGATCAAACAGCGCTCACTGACCGAGACGCACAGAGTTTGGAGCGTAACGCACGAGACTCATCTGCTCATCTGGATCAATTCATCTCCGTCATGGACTCTCCTCGGGCTCGTGCTCTGCGTTCTGCCGGATAAACTTTGGAGTTACACTAAAGTCGTATCATGGGAATATACTGTCTGTGCGCTCGGCCCCGTGGATTTATACTGTCTTGATGGAAACCATGTCACCGCAGCAGGGGACCATGGGACAAAACAGGTCCGACTCTCTGACAGGAGAGAGCAAGGCGCTTCCCGACAACAAAAAGGTACCAGTGACGCTTCTCCTTGCTACTTTTGGTGCTGATGGGGTGCTAACTGTGGACACAGTTTGCGTTATTGCGCACCGAGTTGTCGGTGCGCTCAAGGATAAATTGGTAGACAATGACTGTCTTAAGAAATGTGAAACTGCCCCATAGTCCTGTAACATTCCTGCAGTATCCCACCTTGTCTATTTTAATAAATGGGGTTAAAAAAAGACCGAGTATGGTTTGTATTTAGAAATTTCAGATTTTTTTTGCTTTGATTTGATTATTTTTTATTTTATTTTTGTTGAGATGTAGATTCCCCCACCTTTTATTATTGCAAAGCTGCAGTTGTGTTTCATTTAGTCGTCAGTTTTGATTTTCTGATGGTGGCTTGAATTCCAATCTCCCATCTGTCATGCTTGTATTTCAAATAACTGGTATGTGATTTCTTTAGACCTTTATTCTAAGATTTCAGTAGCTATCTTGTGAAATTTCCTCTTTGAAAACTCTCAATTTCACGCCGCACAAGTATGTGTGTATAGTCATGTAGCTAATATTACCAAATCCAAACTGTATTAAATAGATTTTATTCTAAGAAAAAAGCCAAAATCTCCATCTTACTGTTAGATTTTATTGATCCGCAGTTATTTAATGTTTTAATAAAGCAGTATATGACAGAGTTTAGGAGTCAAAGAGGAACTAAATAACAGAACAGGACAATGTGCTGATAGTGAGTTTCTGGTAATCGGACTGTCAGGGGTCAACACTGAACACAGAGGAAGGATTCCTTTACTGCGGAGCCATTGGTTTGAGTTTATCAATAAAAAGCCATCAGTAAAACACATAAAACACATCGATCTAAATTTTTAATACTAATGTCCGACTTGTCTGTAAAAGTCATCCACACTTTTGCATTTAATTACTGAAGTTTTCTTATCCCATTCTTTGGTCTTTGACTCTGATGGGCACAGATAAATAGAAAGGGGAGAATTTCCAGAAAACTGGTCAGTTAAGTTGCAGTAAACAGCGCCCTCATCCAGCGCGTGTTTAAAGGGTGTAACTGCACCCTGAAGCAGGCAGCATGTGAATTTTGAAGGTGGTCTTGGATTCGCCAAATGCTGCAAAAAGTAGCCATTTAGTGGCAGAAATGTGAAATCAAAAGTAGCTCATGACTTCCAACATCATCAACAAACAGATTTCCACAGAAAACATTTGTGTGATGATTTTAAAATCTGCCTTTTCTGTGCCTTAAAATTATCTTTATTGCATAGTAAACTACCCCACAATGGAGTTTTAATGGAAAATAATCTAGGCACGATACAGTTCGAAGTATTTTGGTGTATTATTTTCCAATTTCTACAACCCATGCATCACAATTCAGCAACAGATAGTGATATGAACATTTGTGATGTTTGTTATGAAACTGTGTCATTTCCTCCCCAGCCCTCGTCAGTAAAAAGCTGACTAATGAATCTGCAAATGTTTCTGCTGTTATACCTTTTTTATGAACAGTTTCTGCACTCTGTCCTGGTTTGGGAGGTGTTGTGCTGTGTTCCGCTTTAGTACGCTGTGAGAAATGAGCTGTCAGACACAACAGAGAAAAAGGGGAGCTTTACTTTATCATCACTGACCTGTACAGTAAGCATGAATGCAGATTTACAGCCTGCCTCCCTTCACTCGGGAGCTGTGCTGAGATGTTTGTGTCAGGATGTTAAGGGTTCATCTTGAGCTGTACTTGACATACATGTCAGGTTCATGCTTAACATGTATGAGTGGTTTATAGTGTTTATGCTGCCTTTAACCTGAATGATAACACTGGTGTTTTTCAGGGTAGGTCTTACAGTCCGTGCCTCTGATTTGGTTTTCTGCAGCCAGTCAGCATAAACTGAGAAATCAGGGCTTAAAGAAGCCTCACTGTTGTTCTCATGTCAGTAGGCGGATGGTCTTTTACACTCGGTATCTATGTCATTTTGTAAAAAGTGTGTCATGAACTGCCTTAAAAACAAAAGTGCATAAGTCAAAAAAAATTTGCATGCAAAATTGCTGAGTCTGCACTCTTGTCTGGGTCAGTTTTTTCTTTCATGAAACTATTGGAAACTTTAACCTAATTTCAACCATATAACTTTCCACAAACCATAAACCAAATGAAACGGACCCAAAAAAATGTAATGAGATGGTTGTCAGAGCAATTTAGCTACGTGACAAATCTAAACACTAAAAGCAGTGTTGCAACATAGCAAATTGGTGCTTTTTTATATTCTTTTTTTTTTTTTGTTTCTCCACTTTGACCAGCTCATGTCAGGTCAGGTCAGTTTGTCACTGTGAAGTAGGTCTTTTTAAAAACAGCATGTCTGGAGAAATGTAAAGAAAAGGAATCTTTCTTCTCTCCACACTCTCAGTCTCGTGTCCCGTGATGCACATTCTGTTGCATTTTTTATGCTTTGGCCTGTACGACTAACATAAGTCAGATTCTTTCCTTAACGGCTCTACGGGGGAGGAATGTTACCCATAAGTTACGGCAAAATCAGTTTAGGAAGCAAGGTCTTATTCAATTTTGGTTGCTACTTTTGAAATGTTTTTTCAAACCTCTCCCACACTGAACGAGTGCAGTGTGTGTTCGTGGGGGTCGGAGGCGGCATTTTAGGGATCACATGGTTTCGATATATTTTAAATAAGTTAGGTTTAATTGAAATAGTTGCAGTGGCCACTGGCATGCCTCTCATACTTGTGAGGGAACTTCAGATTTATAGCTTGCACAATAAATACCCTCATGAACATTGTGCAACTTCCAGACAACACTTTCCTTCTACTTCTCAGTCTCACTTTGCCACTTGATACAGACAGTTTCCATCATTAACCATTTAGCTCACTTCCTCTTTTCCATTTATCTCTCTCTCTCTCTCACACACACACACACACATATACATACACACACTGTATGTATACTGTCTGCCTGTATATCTCCCGGCAGTGATCACAGCCAACAAACAGCCTCATGCCCTGCTGACTGTGAGCTTTGTAACCATTTGTCCTCCCCCTCAAATGATGAACAACACTGCATGTTATTCATCACAGGATGCAAACCAAAACAACAGCGCAAACCATCACCTTCAGTCATCACTCGAACTGACCCCTCTTCTCTCTCTCTCTCTCTCTTTGTGTAGAAGATGAAGACCTTGGCCCAGAGACGACAGTCAGCTCCCTCTCTGGTCATCAGCAAAGCACTTACCAGATCAAGGAGCACATCCAGGTATGAGCAAACACGCACACACACACACACACACCCACACGCACACACGCAACTTGCTTTCATAACAGTGCAGCCATGATTCCCCTCGGTGGATGGTGTTACAGATGTAGCTGCTGCAGGAAGAACCTCTGCAGAAGAGCTTAATGCTGCTGCAGTAGTTTTACCACATGAGCAGGTACAAAAATCAGAAATGATTGAGACACTGAGTATCTTTGTGTCTTTATAAGTTTGGACAAAATTACTCTTAGTGGTGGATATGACACTTTTTAGAAATCTAAACCAATATCCATGTACTAAATCAGATTCATTTTGTAAAATGCTGCTTTCATTATTGACTTTCCAATATTTGCAAATGGATTCACAAGACTGGATTTGTAAGATTTTCAGCTCTTATCAGTGACTTAGTAACATTTGTCTCTGCAAACCTAATGCCTTTTTTTGGATGGTTGATGTATGCAATGGCTCATTGATTCATGTTTTTTATTGGATTCTCTCAGGCTGAAACCTGACCTAAAACCTTAAACCAGCCTGGGACTCAAGCAGGTGATAGATAGATTAGAGAAAAAAAGAAAGAAGCCAGCAGGCTAAAATCACCACACTTGACTCACACAAAATCTAGATATAGAAAGAGAACTGAAGTTTTTTTTCAGCTTGCGGGCTTTGATGCTCTTCCTGGACAAATAAAGTTCACAGAATAAAGAAAGTTTCAAACTTGCTTTCCACAGCGAAGAGGTTGGCCTCTCTTACTCATTCATGGCTTACAGGGGTTTAAATGCTTACTTCTCCCAGAGCTATCAGGCTTTTCATCACCCTCGTATCGCACAAATCCCTTCCTGTTCCTTTAACGGGGTCGGATATAAGCCATTACGGAGCCTTTGGGGGTTGTATTTATTTACTAGAATCTTTGTCTCATATATCTTTGCCAGTGCAGATTTTTTTAGGATTTTAGAAAAAAAAACCCACAAGGGGAATTTCATAGTCTTTGAAGAAAATCGACTTGTGACAGAGAGAAACAGCTTTAGGTAAAACTCTTGATTTTGAAAAGAAGTGCATCGGTGTTCCTGAAGGAATGTTGTGGATTCAAACATGCAGGCTGGAAAACCTCAAAATGCTCCTCAAAGCACTTTCAGGCTTAAAAAAAAAGGTTTTTATGCCATCTTGATTTCTCTAATGAGCGAATGCCTGAGGATGGAACTTGATGTGGTGCAACTGTCTGACATGTTTATGATGTGTGTGCGAGCTTGTGGCACTTTATGGTGACTGGACCATTTAGACCAGTGTTGAGGGAAACACTCCTCACTGTTAAATGGGTCAATGCTCTCGAGGCAATGTGTGTGTGTTTGTGAGTGTATGTGAGTGTATGTGTGTGCTGAAGAACATGAACAAGACATCTCACATATTTAGTTGGTAGGCACAGAGAAAGGGCGAGGGAGACAGTATTTTTAGTGAAAGTCGCTTAGTCTGAACAGTGAGTGTGTGTGTGTGTGTGTGTTGGTCTGTCTCAGGATGTATGGAGCCAGGGATTGACACACTCAGCTGTCTTCCTTGACCTCTGACCTTTCATCAGGAGGTGTAGGGGCTGGTAGAGGTCACCTGGGGTCAACACCTCTCATGTCAATGAATGTGTGAGGTGTTCATTAGTGTCCGGATGTAGATATGTGTGTGCAGGGGGTCTCACCAGGAAAAGATGTGTAATTAAAGTGGTCAGGTGACTCACAGTAGGCAAAGGTAAAAGGTTACATTAAGTTTTTTAACAGATAATGCCCTTAATTTCCATTGTATACTGGCCTTTTTAGACCATCTCTGTGCTGTTGCATTAAAAATAAAATAAAATAAAGTCCTAATAATACAGTTTATAAAGGATAAATCAGTTCTTCCAACAACACCTGGCAGTGGCTTACCTACAACGCATCACCACCGAGTCCCAAGCAAGTAAATAACTGGCTCAGGGCGTAAAAAGCTCCAGGATAAAGATCTTTCGCACAAGAATAGCAGTGACTTGTAGAGCAACTGGTCAGTCTGGTGGATTCCTGTTGACATTGTGAGAGCCACAAAGCTGCAAAGCTGCTCGATCTTTGTCCTTGACAATATGGAATTACAGTAAGTGGCTTAGCTCAAAGTGGTCAGATTAGTTGATCTATCGATTATGATCTGGGTATTATATCAGTCATGTGATCTACACTTTGGATGTTATAGGTTTTTTTTATTTCTGATTATTACCAGAGTTCTTCAGATATTTTCCTATGTGAGCTCTTATAAGCTGAGCTGTTGATGCTTATCAGGTCTTTTCTTTTTACACAAATGTCCATTTTACTGAATCAGCAATAGCTAGCAGGATGCCATCTAGCAAGCTAGCTGCTAGCTAGCTAAATTTCAGGAGCTGTTCTGTCTTTTAGACAAACGAAAAGATGAGAAAATTTTGAAATTTAATTTGCAATGCTTTTATAATTCATTGTAATTTAACAATGATACACAGTAACTCCGTTCTATTTAACAATTAAAATACTTGAATTTTATGTTGTTTTCATTGACATTCCCTTGGTTCCCCCTGGTGAACCCTAACGATCCCATAGGCCTCACTTTAAAAATCTAATGTTTGACCACTGTAGTAATGGGCGTTAGCTGAACCACTGAAAACACACACATAAACACAAGTTTCCTTTCTAAAGAGTGAGTCTCAGATATTTTCATTTGTTTTTGAGATGCCTCCTTCGTTTGCTCCTTCTGTCCTGCCTTTCTCATCAGGCCAACAGGTGCTGAAAGGATCTCTTCAACTCAGCCACTTACATCACCTCCACACACACACACACACACACGCACCCACACACACACACACATATACACACCTCATCCAGAAGTATAACCTCATCCCTCAGTACAGAGAGTTTGAACAGGAGTATAAATCCCCTCCCCCGCCAGGCAATGAAATCTATACTGCAGGGGAGGAACGTGGATGTACCATAAAGCATAAAAACATATGATTGGCTGACATCCCTGACCTCACACTCTCACTCACCCACTTTAAGCAACAGTGTCCCCACAAAGTGACACACACGCACAAATCTAAAAACCACCTGATTGTTAACAGAGTCACACACACACACATGCAGGCACAGACACACACACATCTCATTCACTGCACACTACAACAACCTCCATCCACACTACTTTCACCCTCATAGACACACACATTTGTATTAATAATATAGATTTCAAAAGATAAATCTGTTAATTTAAAGCCCATTCTGGTCTCGACCTGAAACCTGAGTGCAAACCTGCATTCAGCCCTTAAAAAAGAAGAAAGTTGAAGTGATTCTTTAATTCTTTCCGATTGTTTTAGGACATGTGGTCATCAAATTATCGTATATAAGAACACATGCCCCCCTCACACATAATACAAAGGCTGTTTCCTGGTTTTAATAATGAGCTCTGCTAAAGATATCATGGCTGACAGGTTCCTGGTTCCTTTCTCTTTTACCGCCTGAAAAAAAGGGAAGAGTTTCAGTATTCTGACCTCACCCTCTATAAGTGTGTGTGTGTGTGTGTGTGTGTGTGTGTGTGTGTGTGTGTGTTTTCTTATGTCTATATAGAGAGTATTGCGTGTCAGCCAGGGGTGACATTATAGTTTGCCTATGGAAATGATCTGGTACAGCTGGAGTCAGGTGGAAACAGGAAAGAGAGGGAGAAAAAGATGTGATCAGTAAGTTTGATTTTGAAAAAATCTCATTAGAGTGCTTCAGTTTTCTCTAGGACTCCTTTTAACCTCACAGCATGAGCAGGACTATGACATCTTCTTCAAATTTTCCATTAAAGAAGTTTAAGTTTCTGGATTTGATGCCATTATGCCAATTATGTTTGAGTAGCTAGTAGCTGCCAATGCTCAGTGTCCACAAATCACTACATCATTTCTCAATATCAGTAAATCAAATTATGTGTGTTATTTCAAATGCATGACTCACTTTTTTTTCGCAAATGTTTTGCTTGTCCGTCTCATAGACTCCGCTCTTATTAACCTAATTTCTAGTAGCAGAAAGCACACTTCAAATGAACTTGGATACTGTAAGTTCTCCTTTTTTTATGGCTCTTGGCTCAAGAAGTTGTTTTATAAACTTCCACATAAAACTGAACCTGCTTCAAAGAACAGAAAAATACAGACTCTTGTCAGACTTGGTTGACTTTGTTATGTGTATATGAAGAATGACAATAGTGATTGTTTTTTTTTGACTAAAAATATATATAAATAAAAGTAACTTGTGATTAGGGTGAAATTTGTAAATGTTTTTCTTCTGTAATGTCTTTATTTTTAAATCTTTTCTAGTGCTCATTGCAATATGAACAATGAAACCATTGTTCATTTAGGAGACAGTACAGACTGGTGTGAGTGTGTGTGTGTGTGTGTGTATGCAAAGTGACATCTTCTTCAATCTGCATGTTAACAGACACTGTTCCTCTCTCTCACTCCCTCATTTCTCTGTCTCGCACACATACACTGAACAGTCAATCGCTGCTTGTCTGGACAGGCTTTATCTGGGAGAAGGAGGTCAAACTACTGATGATGCCATCGTATGCTGTACACACAGACTCGCTCACACACCCACACACACACATCCTCTCTCACTGTTGTTTTTGTACCAGTCAGAGATCACATGTCTCTTAAGGTACAAAGAAGCAAACTAAAGGCTTATTTTTCCTCTCATTCGGTTCTTCTCGGTTTATCTTGGATTGATGTCGTATAAACTCAAACATGTTGGAGCTCTGGAGCCAGATCTGTTATCAAACACACATTACATCTAAACTGATAGTAGAGACGCAAACACACACATGCAGAGTCCTTCTCAGAGTGATTAATAGAGCTGAGCAGATGGACAGAATTATATAAATGCATGTCATCGCAGCCCTGAGGGAGTCAGTCTGCTCAGTTTAAGTCGACCAACTGATGGCTGGATAATGATGCCATAAGCTATTTGGTGCAATGAGGTCTTGTTATTTATAAAAAGAGATGTAACTGATAAGGAGAGAGAGAAAAAACTAGTTGAATGAGTGATGACAGGAGAGAGAAATATGGGCTGAGAGAGCAAAGTGGTGATGATTGACATGTCACCAATCAAAAAAGTGAAGAAGACAGAAAAGATAATCAGGGAGAGAGATGAGAAGGAGAGAGTAGCAGATGTTTGTCCAGATGTTGTCCTCAGGGTGTATACCTACAGGTGTGTGTATGCTTTTTAATGTCAGTTTTGTCCATGACTAAGACATTACTAATCTTTGTCACCTTAACCCTCCCCAACATGCTCCATAAGTCATGAGGAAGCAGTAGTTGTGTGGGTGTCTGCTGCACAGACCAGGAGTGATACATCCTCAACAGGCATGTCAGTCCATGCAAATGATGCTTTGAGTAAGTGCAATATTTCCATGTTCACTCCCCATCATTGTTCCTCCTGATTTCAGCATCTTGGATGAGCATTCTCTGTTCACTTTGACTTATAGTTAATTAATTTTCTGTTAAATTATCCATGTTTACAATTTATGACTTCATATACTGACTTAGACCCCTTTCGAAAGGAAAAGTTGTCTGTGAATTTTTAAAAACTTTCTATCAAATCAATCAAAGAGACTTGTCAAAGCCCTGCTTTCTGACTTATGCTGATGAGATGTGTCAGTCTTTCTACACAAATCTTGCCCGATGCAGTTTAATTATTCATGCTCGGACATTAGTATTCTGTGTCGTGTGGTTGATTGTAAACTGGCCTCTTATTGTGTTTCAAAAAGTCAACAGTTCTCCCCGCAGTGCCGTGCCTCCACAAAGGTGGCCATGTATGCCCGGGCGGACTGAGGACTCAATTTATCAACATCACACGACGTACAATAGAGCCGTTAGCTGCTCATCCATCAGATTCAATGAAAGGCCGGCTCGGCTGTCAATCTTACATTGAGGAGGGAGGGATGTGGGGTGAATACGGAAGATGTCTTCTTTTTAAGGAAGTGAGATGTGAAAGGCACTTTACAAGAAGGTTTGTCTACTTGTACTGGTGTGTGTGTGTGTGTGTGTGGGAACTCAATGGGAACTTTTGAGACTTTGCTCAGTAAAGGTGAACTTGAAAATCCTTCCAACGTTGCGCCGCAGTTGTCTTCTACTTCTACATCGTCCTCCTGCTTTGGATTGTGGCTTGACATTAAGAGAGCCGTTACTGCCATGTTGGGAGATCCAGTTGATGCTGGGTGAGTCAGGAGAGATAAAAAACCATTTTTAACTTTATAAACTTGTTTGGATTAATTTGTACAAAGGCAAGAAGAAAAATACAAAGGCTTATTGTCACAGAATGATCCTATGCTGATGGAGTCGACACCAAAGATGGAGATTTACATGTTATTGCTGTTACAGCTCTGACAAAGAAAAAAGAAATAGTTAGTTTGTTGCAGTTGAAGGATGCTTGGTTGTTTTTTATTGCACCACATGGTAAGTATTGGCTTTTCCAAAGGAACAGTTATTGTTTTGCAAGTGTTGATGCTGTAATTGTTTTAGCAACGTCTTATTGTGTCCTTTATACAGTAAGTATCGGAATTCATTCCCCTCCCCCCAGCCACCACCCATTATTTCATATTTGCAGATTCAGTGAGTTCTCAACTTCCGGTATTGAAGGTTGACGTGTCCCACCGTGCATCGACGCTTAAATAGCTACATTCATCGCTTTTAATTGAATTCACTCAGCCTTAAGATTCATTTTTGGAGGATACACAAAGACGAACAGAGGGGAAGCGCTCCAGCGATGTTGTCTGTTCTTTGTTAATTAA
>JAPZDV010000005.1:3347387-3372662 GCA_029814665.1 Acanthurus lineatus
TTAATTAATTACATAACCGATCATTTACGCAATGAAGCTGGAAGTTTTCTGGTGTGTGAAAGACTCCAAGCTTCTCTGTTTTTCCTGGACTGATACAAGACGCTTTATTGAAAAAGTTACCAAAGTAATATGGTACATTTGTTTGTGGCCTTGTGTGTGAGAGAAGGGATGAAAAGTAGAAACTATGTTAAGAAGTGGGTGTGTACATGCGTGAGAGAGCGGAGAGTTTGTGTGCATGTTTGTGTACATAAAAGAGACACAGAAAGGCAGAGACAGAGATAGAAAACTAGCACGTGTGTGCAAAAGGAGATTTAGGCCTTTTATCTGGCAGGGAAGGGTAAACAGGAAAGGATGGAGCTCTCAAACCATTTCCTCTTCCTCTAAAATCCCCCCTCTGTTTTCATCTGTCCATCAGAAGCTCAGATTGACAGCAAGGAAACAAACAGATCAGAAGCAATCTGAATTAAAACAAAGTTCTGAGATATTCAGAGACATTTATTGTTATTGTTTATTGTTATAACTTTATTGAGCTTTTTGAGAAACAGCGGCTACAAATTTATTGCTTTATTGAGAAGAGACGGACAAGACATTACAAAAATAATAAACAACATTTGGGTTCCTTAAATGGAGGAAGAAGCTTCAAATCTTTTTGTTACTCTTTAGGTTTGTGTGGCCCCTAAAACATGCAAACAATAATAATTTGTAGCCAAATGATTACAATGCAGGTCTGTAAGTCTAATATTTATTTTACTGATGATGTTTGATTATGTGTGTGGTTGAAGCTGTGCATAGTCAAAACAGGAAATGCCGAGAAAAATGAGGTAATATTCAACTTCTGGATTTTAAGTAGGGTACAGAACCGTTTGAACATTCAGATCTCTTTATAGCCCCCTTTTTTTAAAAAATTGGCTCAGCCTCATGTTGCATGATTATTCTATACTCTGGGGGAGATTAGTGCTATCATAGCACAGTAAAAACACAGAGATAAATGAAGCTAAATACAAAATCTTCAAGGTCATTCAGGTTTAGATGATGACTCTTTTTGGAATTAGCTTCTAAGTTGAGGCGTGGGAACACTAAATCAATAAGCTCTTCAAAGTTTACTGCACTTTAGCTGGCCATTGAGCATGCATTTTCTCACAGTTTTGCATGTACACTTGAAGAAGCTTCATCAGTACTTTTCTGATGGTCTGTAAGCAGCTGTAGCTGACTGCAGAGCCTCACTCAATGGCAATTTTGTAGTTGTTTATGGAAGTAGGGGGAATTTTACTTGTTTGCCATCGCGGGATACTTGCTATTGGTGCGGGTTATAAAACCCCTGGAGTCAAATTTGTGATTTTTGTGTTACAAAGAGAAAAATTATCTTGAGTTTAAGCCCATGGCATTCAAGGCTGGGTTTCAAATGTTGTTCAGAGGCATAACTCCAGACACATCCAGATACCACAGATTTTTCATCCCTCGGAGATCAATGGTGTATTTCATTCTTTGTTTCTGTATTGAGAGTTTTTCTATTTGGTTTTGCCCCTTAGGGAAAGCTGCCTGATGCCAGTCAGCCCAGAGTCATGTCCCCTCGTCCAGGCCTTCCTCGCTGAGTCTCCAGGCCGTCAGTTTCTTGGTCACACTCAAACACAACTGAAAACGGGCCTGCAGACCCAGGAGAGACACCTCTTCCTCTTCAAAGACACACTGCTTGTCGCCAAGGCCAAGTAAGTTTCCCTCTTTGTGTGTAGTTAAATGACAGAGAGAATGAAGGAGTGTATGTTTATGTGGTTGTGTGAGTGAGAGGGAGACGGAAAAAGGAGACAGACTAGGAGACATGAACAGAAAAAGTGAAAAAACTGAAGACAGGTATCTCCTAATTTGTCCCTAAATCAGGAAATATCAGTCAAAGTAGTGTTAGTTTGCTCTAAAATGACCTCTTCTTGTTGTTTGCTGAAAGACGATATCATAATTTGTACAAGATTGGGTTGCATCCTTGTGCTATTTTTCCCTCAATCCTCCTTCCCTTACTCCCTTCCTTTCACGTCTCCCTCCCTCGTTTTCTCCCCAGTATATAATTATTTCCCAGTCAATTAAACCCATATGAAGCCTAGCTCTGATCAAAGCCACACTGACCTGCCTTGGGCCTACAGTACGGGGCTCCCCACCCACAAATTGCAACACACACACATTCACAAAAATAGAAACTTAAAGAGCATGTTCATGTTTTTGAAGTCCACAAACACACACACACACGTACATGTACTAACACACATATAAACACACAGACATGTAGAGCCGGAAAAAAGAGTTTTGCTCTGTGTACTTAAGTACTTACTGTACACACGCATCCCTCAGTGCACACACAGCAGGGCTGCTGTGGTCATGTGCCAGGGGGCGGAGCTGACCCTCCCAGCACACAGAGCATACGCTATAATTGGCTGTTACACTGTGGCTGAACACAGGCTGAGTTAGAGGAATGTGTTGGTATGTGTGTGTGTTTGAGCAGAGAGAGAGAGAGAGAAGTAGTTAAATGATGTGTATGTGTGCCTTTATATCTGTGTAATAGCAGGGAGAGTATGTGCGGAGGCCACATGCGTGCACTTGGCTCTTTTCCCTCTGTAATCACAGATGTAGTGGCGGATAAATACGCTTCTACTGAGTCTACCGGTCGTAAAATGCTGTAAATAGCCAGATCTTTTTTTGAATTCTAATCTCTGCAGAGCATTTCTCGTAGGAGCGCCATATGCCAGACATTTGTGGAAAAATGCTCAATGAAGAAAATTAAAAGTTAGTTTGCATCAGTGGGGGATCTCGGTTCGTTCCTTGTGGAACACCTTAAAGAGGAATTTTATGTAGTCTTTCACAGAGGGAGCTTTTTAGGTTCCTCTTATGCAAATATTTCTACTTATTTTGTCTGTTGACATATTATTAATCTACAATGATTTTGACAACTTATTAATTATTTGACTTTTTTAAGAAAATCAAGTTCTACTAGTTGCAGCTTCTGAAAATATAAGATTTACATCTTTTCATTAATTTTAAATTGCATAAATCTGAATTTTCAGTAGTCAGTCAGACTCATGGTGAGACAAACAATTTAGAGATGGCAATGAGAAATTTTAGCCCTTGTCCGGTTTATTGCAACACACTTTGTCTCCTGTAGGTCTCCCACTCATTTCAAAGTGAAAGCCCAAGTCAGAGTGTGTGAGATGTGGACGGCGAGCTGCATAGAGGAAGTGTGTGAGGGAAGCATCAACCCACAGAGGAGCTTTGTCATGGGCTGGCCCACCTGCAACTATGTGGCCACCTTCAGGTACACACACACAGTCAAACATTGTACAAGATAAGCCTGACGTTCATGTTCAGGAAGAGGAAGGTGAATCAATATTATTTTAATTTGTTAACAAAGGAACAATTCAGTGTCATTTAATTTCCTCTTATATAACTTCATTCAGTACATCTGCTGGCATACGCGTTGTAGCTGTTCATGCCAAGCACACGAAAAACATTTCAAAAATGCCTGTGTGAGTCACTCCAGTGCACTTATGAAAGAGTACACTTTGTTCTGAGGTGCTAATGCATGCAAGTCGTATAGAAGGGAACTAAAAACTGAACATGCAACCACAAAATCCCCTAAAACCCTTAAAAGCAAAGTGGTAAAGCTGCTCATTGCAACCGCGGTGAGGCTGGCGAAAACAAGCCCACACGCAAAACAGGCACAAACATGCAACATATACACAGATGCATTCATATATGCTGTGCTGTATATCTGAACTTTTGCTAATGGCACACACACAGGTTGGCACACACATTCATTATAGTTTCCATCATCAGGGATCCAGTCATAGCCCGGGGCGAAGTCTGCAGTTTTAGCCAACAAGAGTTACATAACAGAGCGCAACAGACAGAAGCTTTTAACATGATTTCCTCTGATTATGTTTTATCACTCTGTTTACTCCTCTTCAGCTTCGAGGAGCGCAAGGACAAGTGGTTGGCACTCATCAAAAGGTACGTGTTTACTCGAACTCTGAAGGGCTTGTTTTTTGGTATGTAGCTCACGGCTCATCGACCAAAGCGACTGTTCCTCACATGGCTGGACGCATTTGATTTGGATTAAAATAAGATGACTAAATAGAAAAAATACAGCTCAACATTAACAACATTTAATGAATAAAGACTTACTGGTCTTGACATTATGAGATGAATTTATAAGAACCACTATAAAAGTTCATGCATTCTTCATATCTCAGTGTTTGAATGGTCAGTATCCTTATTTTTATACAAACACTGACCTCTTTCCCCTGTTTCTTTTCCACACTCAGTCGGATAACTGAGGGAAAAGAGAAAGACGACCCCAAGACGATTCCTCTGAAGATATTTGCTAAGGATATTGGAAATTGTGCATATGTAAGATTCTCTCCTTTCCTCTCGGATTTTTATTGCTTCTATCAGCACAAAAATAAATATAGTTTGATCGCCTGATCGGTCTTTAAGTGGGTAATTAATGACACCATTTATGTAACATACAAACAAGTATATGTTTCTATAATGTTTCCACCAGGCCAAGACGCTTGCGGTCAGCAACACTGACAGCACCACTGACGTCATCCGCATGGCTCTGCTGCAGTTCGGCATATCGGTGAGTGACCGAAAACCTCTGCTGATACTCTGCTTTATATGCAGTGATGATACTTTGAAATGACGTTGGAGAGAGTTTCAGGTGAATACGTGATGAGGAAGTTACTTCTGCTGCAGCGGTTTGATTTGGATGTTAGAGATAAGGTTTGTTAAACAGTATCAGTACCAGTATACCAGAGTGTGCAGCATGTGAACAAAGTAACGGGATTTAAACTTATTCTCAAGATATGTCATGTTTTGGAAAATATTTGAGATTATTTTTCTTGATATTGCCACATCCTATGAGAACATTTTGAAGTTAGCATACATATCAGTAATTTTTTGATACAAAAACATCCATTTTAGAGGCATCTTTTTTGCACAGACGTGCTTTTGTGAAGGTACCTTGGCAGGAAAAAGCAGGCAAGAAATGAAAAAGTAGCAGAATTTCTCATCCAGTATAAAAAATAACAATCCTGATGCTCCTTTTCTTTCTCTAGGGCTGTGTTAAAGACCACCGCTTGTGGGTGAGCTCCAGTAAGGACGAGCCTCCGTACCCTCTCATCGGTGAGTCCACTTGTCACAGACATTATTATGCAAAACCTTCCTGTTTAAAAACCATCAGAGCAAACTCCTCTTTTCCCTTTAGTCACTCTCTCTTCAATCCTTTTCACGGTGCTTTTAACCAAACAACACCATCTCCAGTGGTGTTGGATAAGATTTATTTAGCCACTTGTCATGCTGAGTGACACTAAAACATATATATGTGAAGGTATGAGTGTGATACTGGTGATTCTTTTAAATCTGCATACATGCTCACAGTTACAGCTGACAAACATACAATGAATGTTAAACACGAAACCTCCTTTCTCATCCCTCCCACGGCGAACATTTGGAAAAACCAGGCCATATTTATGTGGAGAATACCCACAGTGAGGGTCACTACTGTACAAACATCAGCAGTGCATCTGGGAGCATTTAATCTTTAGTCACCGTGGTCTTTCTGTGTCATTGTTTCACCACAGTCTTTTGTTCTGTCATTCAATCTGAATTCCTGTCATCCCAGCTCAACACTGCTGTGATGATGACATGATTCACTGCCGCATGGCGCAAGTTTCGCCCTAGTTTTTTTAGCTTTTTTTTTGGGTTCACGCACACTCATATGCACAGTATACTTGTATGCAGACCCATCACCTCTGACCTCTGGACTTTCACCTTTCATTCAGGCCATGAGTTTCCCTTCAGCATCAAGATGAGCCACATTCGTGATGGCGGAGGCAGCGGGGCAGGACTGGGAGCGGGGAGGGATCCAGCGAGTCCCACAGACTCTCCAGGGGTGCTGCTGCTGGACCAGTGTCTCCCACCAGACACCCAGTGCCAGTTTATTCTCAAACCCAGCAAGGTCGTCCCAGGACAGGCACCGCTCGTAGGTAAGACAGCTGCTCGGGACTGTCAGTCGGACCGTTTTTATAAGGTCACATGATTACATTTTAAGACATTTTCCAGAACACAAGGAAGTAAGTTAATTTTAGAATTAAAGGTAACTTTGTGTGTGGGCGACTTTGAACCTTTCAAACCAAAAAAGTCAGCAGTATGCTCAAGTAAACTCTGAGTTGACTCTCTGTGGTAGGAAGGGAGAAAGGTTCAAACAACACCAGAACTTTTTAAGGTAAATATCTGTGGCATTTTGCTTTTTTTATTCCTAGAACATAAAAACCCAATGTTCTTGCTGTTGTTTCTTTTGCTCTGGTGTTCATAAAGTAAACATTTCACTGGAAAAATTGCAGCCTTAAGGTGTATTCCAAAAAATAAAATAACAAAATTGCTTTCAACCCAAAAATCTCAGTCAGTAAAGTGTTGCAACGGGGCATATGATGGCTCTTGGTGAGTAACAGCAGTTAAAGTAGGCGAGGAGCATCAGAAAACAAATAAATCAATTTGACATTCGAGGTTTTCAATTAGATGGTTGGTCAGTGTCAAGAATGTGTCCATAAATCTATTACTCAATAAACCACAGGAAAAAATATTAGGATGCAGAAGTATTAACGCAGAACAGCCAGTTCCTCTTCTGAACTTGTTCCACTTATATAAACCGCCTCAGTTCGTTTGCGCTCTTTCTCGACAATCAGACATACAGTCGTTTTATAACTTCTGAGGAAAAATCCGCAGGTGATCAACAAGAAGAGAAGGAGTCAACAAGAACGGTGGGAAAGGAGGATTTAGCGGATAGGAGGTTACAGCGGGGGTCAGGAGAGACGGAGTGTCAAAATAAGAAAAACATCAGACAGACAAAGAGGAAGAAATCCCAGAAGGGGCGGAAGAGTGTGAGAATAGGAAGATGGAAAGTGAAAAGAGATGACACAGCCATTGAGTAAGTCTGAAGGTCAGCGTAGGTGAAGGAAAAAGAAACAACAGACTGTAAGTGATAGAGAAAAAGAAAAGGGGCCTTAAAAAATGAGATGGACTGAGAAATGAGGAGGAGACAGAAAGAAAAACAGAAGGACGATGGACAGGAATACGAAGGAGTAACGGGGATACAGAAATCCGAATGGAAAAGGAAGGAGACGGGGATTTAGAGGAAAACAAGTTGAGGAGCAGGAGTGTGTTTTCCAGTCGATGAGGCTTCAGTTTACCGACCACAAGCTTTGCCTCAGATTCCTTTATGTCAAGCATAACAGCATCTTACATAATGGCTCCATACCAGCGCCGCCGCCACGGAGGCTTCATCGCTCACGCCCAACCCCAAAGCTAACAGATGTGTCTGTTTATTGGGTGGTGGCCATTTATTTTTTGAGGAATTTTTTTTTTTTAAAGCATTTATTCATAAACAACCCTGCAGGAACTTCTGGCCTAAATGATAGAAACTAATTGGTACGGGTTATGTAAAACTTCAGTGGTGTTATTTTTTCCGCAACATTTTCAAAATCCTCTTCTCCTTTACAATACACCACACGTCCTCCAGAGATCGATTTACGCTCTGACCGCTGCTTTGATAGCATCACTGTTTATCACAAACCAAAAAGAAAGTTTTTTGGCAGACGGAGCAGGCGGCATTAAGAGCAAATGTCCCTCTCGGACGGTCTAACCCCTGATACACATCTTTGAAATGTTCATTTGTGGCAGATTGGAGGCTCTGACAAAAACATCTCCAACATTAAGATTTGAACGAACTTGGGCTGGTGATGCTTCATCAGTTAAATGTTTACAGACACTGAGGAACCACTTAGTAAACAAACACCAATGACACAGATTTCTAGTATTGGTACGATACCCAATATTTTCATTGATTCCGATATTATTCTTTTTTTCAATAAAAGTCATACAAGAACTTTGCCTAAATGAGATAAAAACAAACCGTCTTGTCACATGATAACTAATGTACAACACGTTGCCATTTCAGCTGCTTAAAATACAAACCATACTGATGCAAGGGATTCAGGTATTTGCAAAAATGCCAGTTTGACATCGAACAAAACACTGATAATCACTAAACTAAATCAGCAATAACAGCCACATTCACAAACACCATCAAGCTGTTAGACACATAAGTGTTTCTTTATTTGGAGCTGACAATTTTGATTCATTAAGAGGCATTAATCAAGAAGAACTCAGGATCTGACAAAGGTCAGATTTATTTATTGGAAGATGTGTTTATTTTATATTGACTGAATAATAATCTCAAGAGCTTGTGCACTAAATGTCAATCCCATCCAAACAGACTTTTCTCATGAGGCATATTTATTAACAAAACGACTTATGATCATCTCAAAACAGCCTTATAACAATTACTAGGTAAAGTTAGGAAAAGAAACTCATGTCAACTGGTTTATAACTAAGTCTCTATAAATGAGTTACTGTTCTGTTTTATTGCCTATGAAGAGAAAACCCTGCATTTAGCACCTGTTCTGTGCGCCAGCAGAAGATAATAATTAGATTGCAGACGTCGTCCGCTCAGTCGTCTGTCTCAGTTTCCTCATTCTCCCTCTTTAAAACCGTTCCCTGAGCAGAAAGCTGTAATGATGTAACGCCTGATTTACAGTGAGCTCTTTTTTTTTTTTTTCAATGATGGTGAGACCTGCTGAGAAGTGCCAGAGCAGGCCGTACGGCAGTAATGCTGTTACTGCTGAACTTTGTTCCAGAGTGTGTTCGGGCACGAAGCCACAGCAGTTCGTTAAATAATGGAATCTATGTGAGGTATGCCGCTTATTTTGGCCTTATGGGCCGCTGGTTCCTCCACCTACTGCAGGATCTTTGGTTTGTTAGGAAAGCCCCACCCTTGGATCCAAATCACAATTGCTTAATAATGTAAATGTTATCATTTTTGATTCTCGCAGGCAAAACAACGTTCCACATTTGTAGGATAATGGCTCTTTAAAAGATTTAATGCCATTTCTAGAGTTTCCAGATGTCGCTAGTTGTTCAGACAGGCTTTTAGAGGCGTTGCAGTCAAGAAAAGTGCTTCAATTAAAAATAATTTCTGTATTTTTAAATCATAGATTGAATATTTTTCTGATAACCATTACATACTTGATACTTTAATCAGCGATTTTTGTCATTTTGCTTATTGAAAAAAATCTTTCTCAGCACAATTTAATCTTTTTCAAAAAGTTTGATTCACGTTTCACTGTTTTTTTCAGTTTAACTTGCTTAAAACATTTTCCACAGAGATTAAATTAGACAGTAAATAAATTTTTGCAGTCCATTTTCCTTCGCATGTACTTGATTGCACACAGAATGCAGTTTCATAACAGCAGGAACACGCTGAACTGTTATGTCACAGCAGGAACAAGCAGACGACAGACCTGCAGACTGACATTTAAACAGCACAGGTAGACACTGTGACCTGGCAGCACTGGGCAAACATTCAACAAGGAGGACACAGTCTCAGGCCCAATGAGACACACAGAGGCCCATGTGTGCATATATGCTTCCACACACGAAACTGCACATGTAAACACAGACGCCTACATGCACACCTCAATTTAAATGGGGCTCTCGAGTTTCGGGACATGTCTGCACGATTCAAACACTGAGACGGTTGTTCTTTCTTCTTCTGTCTTTCCATATCCAGGTTTTTTTTATCTGTAACAGTGTCTTCATCTCACCTGAACTCTTCTGAAGCAATCTTGTAAATACTGATAAAGCTCAACATCTTTGGATCTGGATTTTATGTTAACTGCTAAAGCCTAACTCCATACAATAAATATTACAAAACCATTGCAAAGGCTTCAGCTTTGCAGTTGCCTTCAATTTGCATTGAAACCAGTTGAAACCGCAGCTCATCCTTCCTCTTCCTTCTGTCCACAGAGCCTGGTCAGCAGAAGACTTTTAAGAGAAAGAGGTCTCTGATCAACTGGCCTTTCTGGAAAGGCTCCAGCACGCAGCTCGACGGCCTGCCCCTGTCCCCGACCGTGCTCTCCCCCACTCAGGGACGGCTGTTCGGACGACCCCTGAGCTCCGTCTGCTCCCCAGAGCACAGCCTGCCCAAGCCTGTCATGGTGAGCCGAGTGCAGGTCACGTAGGCCAGCAGGAGGGGTCAGGACCCAGTCTGGAGGGGTCACAGGATGATTTTGGGTTCACAGTGTTCATCTGGGGAGGGAAGATATAATTGGTGTGAGGAAGTAGCTCTTGTCTGATATAGAAACACTGTGTGTTTCAGATACATGGTAATAAATTATAAATTAAATAAGCAAAGGACATGCAGCAATTATTAGAGAAGTGAAACTTCAATCTGCTGTTGAAGCAATTCAGACTCTACAGAAATGTTTTCTCTCTGGGTGAATGGTAAAACGGAAGAACCCATTCAAAAAGGCTACTTGGATCCAGCCTTTGCTTGCTTTTAAAGATAAAGTTAATCAGCTGAATGATTTTTCCTTAATTGTCTGTCAAAATGTTTTAGTTTAATTTGGTTGTAAGCAATAAAATTTCTTCTGAAGTCACAATACAGTTCATTTTTAGAATCAACTCTTATCCACATTGAAATATCATTGAATAATCTTTCCAAAAAATCACCTCGTCTTCCTGAAATTTTGGACTGATGAGTTAAAAATAAACCAAACAAATGGCATTGAGTTACAGACAAAGATTAAATTTGCTTAATACCTGTTTCCTCCCTTAGTTTTTAAAAAAATCACTTCTGGCAGGATTTCATAAGCATTAAGCCCTTTCGTGTGAATCCCTAAATGGTCTCTGCTGTGAGGGACTGCAAACATGCAGCGTGACTCACTGCAGCTCTGAAGTTTTTTGTCCTGTTTTGAAACAAACCTGCTATTTTCTCTGTGCTGGGTTAGTTCCAAGTATTGATCAAAAGAGCATTTGAAGAGATTTTTTGAGAGTTACCTTCCATCTCCTTCTTGTTTCCTCCAGGACATGTTGGTGTTCCTGTACCTGGAGGGTCCGTACACCAGGGGGGTCTTCAGGCGATCAGCTGGGGCCAAAGCCTGCCGAGAGCTTCGGGACAGGCTGGACAGCGGGACGGAGGACCCGGAGATCACACACCAGTCTGTGTTTGTCATCGCTGCTGTCCTCAAGGTAACTGACACACACACACACACACACACATGCACACACACTCAGACACACACAGCTCTGCCCTGTCTCCCTGGTTTAAAACCAGACAACAGAGAGCAGGGGCGACTGATGTGCGTCCAAAGTCACATAAGTCCAGACAGGATAATCTGTCTCTGCACAGCCAGGCAGGCTGCCAGTGACACACACAAGGTACTCATTGTTCACCACAGCGTCGGGCATCCAGGGAGCAGCCGAGGTGGTTTGAGGTTCAGTACAGAAGGCATTTATCTCCGTTCTTTGTTGTGCTTTACCTGGTTTCTGCCCTGTGGACACAGATTTTGCCTCAACTGAGACAAAACAGTGCTGTTCTTCATCTATTAGTCCACTGAGAGAAAGTTTATTGATGCTGATTGTTTGGTAAAAGTTATTTCCGGGTAAGCACAAAGTACCATGGATGCATTCCTTGAATTATTACTTTCGTTTTTGATCCATCTTTTCTACTTATTTCTGCAGGTGTAATAATAATTATTATTATTTTTGTAAAATACAACACAGAACACTAACACAAAATAACTATTAACTGAAAAAAGTAATCATGTAAGGCAGCTTTGCACTTGACTGTTTCATAAATCAGTCTTAATAAAACAAAATCATGTTTCTTCTTTTTCATGCAGGACTTTCTGCGAAATATCCCGGGCAGCCTTCTGAGTGTGGATCTGTATGACCAGTGGATGGATGTGATGGAGGGAGAGGGAGGGGAGGAGAAGATGCAAGCTGTCCAGAGGTAGGAAACACATTATCATATGTCGTTGTTGATGAAAAAATCCTGCTAAAGGTGAAAGTAATGACATACAATATGCTACTTCATGTCTTTTTCTCACGAGCACGCACAGAAACAACAAGTAAAACAGACTTTCATTACACAGATGTATGACAAATTAAAGGGAAAACCTGAATAAATTAGTGTTCTTGAGGTGATTGTTGTGGCCAAAAAGCCTAAAATGACACTTTTCCTTTAATTGCACACTGTTTCTGTCTGGAGAGAAAGACACAGAAAGGGCACTGCATCACTTCCAAAAGCAAAAAACTTTTTTTTTGCTTAGGAAAATATCACGTTGCTTTGTGATGGCTGATTGCTGATTGTAGCCTTTTTTTCCATTAACCTTCCTTCCATCTGTCTCTTCCTCTCTGACAGGCTGCTTCACCTCCTGCCCAGTGAAAACCTGCTCCTGCTTCGACATGTGATCGCTGTGCTGTACTGTATCCAAGGCAACGCCCACGACAACCAGATGAACGCCTTCAACCTGTCAGTTTGCATTGCTCCCAGCATGCTCTGGGCTCCAGCGCCAAGCACCCCTGAGATGGAGGGGGAAGACACCAAAAAGGTGAGAGGGAATGCATGCGTCAGCATCCACCCGCTGACTCACACATATTCACATACTACTGAAAGGTTTCCTCTTTATGCAGCGCCAACCTCATCGGAAACTCGTAGACACAGTCAGCAATTCGACAGTCAGTAATGACGTACAAACCTCCGGTGCTACAGCTTCCCCTGTAGATGACTGTATTTAATGAAATTATGTAGAAAATGTTGAATAAAGGTAAAAAGCAAAAATCCCCTGCTGGGCAACAGGAGCAATCTCCAGGAGGTCATTTCTTCAGGCTAAAAAGTATTATCACTTATTTTATCTTTTCTGCACTTTGGTAATTGTTCAAATTTAGCAAAAGAAATATTGCATGAAACTGGTGTAACTTTGAACTCAGCTAGCAGTCTCCATTTGTTTCCAGTCTTTATGCTAAGCTAAGCTAAGCTAAACAAAATAATGGCTCTGGTTTCACATTGAATATACAGACACAACAACGATTTCAATCTTTCCTTTAACTCTTTGCAACAAAACAAGTCAGTGTCCAAAAATGTCAAACTCAACAGAACTCTAAACACACTGTACGCTGTGTGTGTGTGTGTGTGTGAGTGTGTGTTTGTGTGTTTCAGAGGAGTACACTGAGACGGTGTGCAAACTCTGGGGAATTTAACATTTCAGTGAAGTGATAGAGGCAAACTGCTTCAGCGTGAGTGTGTGTGTCCTGCTGTGATGTATGAAACGAGTGTGACCAGACAGACAGACGAGTGAACAAATTCAGATTTAACTGACACAGATACACTGTGTGTTCACATACGTGTTCACATGCACACGCAATCTCTGTCAGACTCAAAGCCATTCGTCAGCAGACTGAAGGTTTCCCTGCAGATGTGAGGGTCGACCCCCAAGCAGGAGCTGACCCACTAACACACAGCTGTAATGCACACACACACACACTCGGTCACGTTCACATGTCAACAGTGACAATCGCTCATAAGCTAAAATCACAACATTCTTACGCTCCCTGAGCTTGAAATCCCCGTGCAAGACTTGACAGGAAAGAGGAAAGCTTCAGATTTTCACGCTGTCTTACTCCTGAGCACACAGGAAAACATGTGTGTTCAGTTTACAGCTCAGATGATTATGACTCCTTTAAAGGGTTTGTACTCTAAAATAAACCAAACAAACATACTTTCTCATGTACTTTTGGTTTCATCTGGCCATGCAGATAGCTTTCGGTTTTATTTACTCACCTTTTGAAGCCATTTTAAGAATATATTTTACATTCATCTGTGAGTTAACTTTTGCTGAAGATGTCTGCACAACTGTTGACTAGATATTTATCTGAGATTTCCACATATTTTATCGTAGCTAGCAGCTAGAAAATTGAATGTGAGTGCAACTGAAACTAACATGATCTTTTTGGGATTTTTCCCGACACCAAATTTCTTGTAGTGGTATTTTCATTAAGTTAACTACATGGTGAAGCAACATGGCTCATTCTTTCTCCCTCACATCTTGGCCATCCAGGTTAACCTGAAATGACTTAATACCCCTGCAGTGACTGCTGCCAGAGCCCGCAGGGGGAAGCCCCCTCGCCCACCAGAGCCCATCGTGTGCCCTCTGAGACAGAAAGCATACAGGGCTTTGTGATTTGTGGTCTACTTGGAAAGTCAAAGCAGTCGAGTTACACACACACAATCTCTGTGGGTGGCTGCACTGCTTATCTTTTAAAATGCGTGTTTGTGTGTGTGTGTGAGTGTGTGTGTGAGTGTGCATGCTTGAGGTGGTTGAGGTTCATTGAGAAAACATGCAGAGAATTTCCCACAGAATCCTGATGGCCGAGTGTGTGTGTTTTGGCCGAAAATTGTGTCGCTGAAACACCCCTCTCTTTCTATCTTTGCACACACACTCACACACACACACAAATGCACACACACTTGTCAGCACAGATACCCTCAACACCCACAAATACCTAAATATCTCTTTCGCTAATACTCCCCTGATAACACTTCCCGTCTCACACACTGCTTGTTTGTGTGTGCAGCCCTTTTCTGGGAAAAAACTTTCAAAAATAACAATGTGAGATCTCGACGTTTCCCTCCTTGCGGTCGGAGCCAGGGGCCAATTCAAACCAGCGTGGGCCCCTGGCTGTGGGATGGCTGGTTTCCAACCTTGTCTGCAGACACGTGAATGCTCTGTCTTGGCCAATTCACTTTTGTCTCCGTGTCACTGCCTCTTTCATGCAACGTATAATTTAAATGTTTTTGGCTGAACGTAGCCGTTTAGGAGTTCCTGAGGTAAATACAGCCTTAGTTTGTGTGTTAAGATGCAGACTGGGAGACAAACCATTCAAAAAGAACGTTGTTTTTCTCTCAAGTCTGGTCCTCGAAATATGGGCCAAACTTTTACTTTTCCTCTGTCTTGTTTTGTTTTTTGATTACGACAATTTTCCACATTACTCCAAGAGACAGCATCCAACAGCGGAACAAACAGGAAAATGCAACACAAGCAGCTCAATTAACTGGCCGATGACCTCAGAAATGATCAGAAATGACCCACTAACACAGCTGTGAGATGTCTCAATGCATACACACTCCTACACACAGGTGCAGATCGTGTTTATGCTCCATATGTCCTGCAGTGCTATACTGTGGTGGGCAGTGCAGAGAGTCTACTGTCAACTGTGCTCATACTGCAGAGTTTCTTTTCCTTTTTTTTTCTAAACCAAGGGAGAGATTTTGTGATAACAGTTCAAGAAGAGAGTAACAGCTCTGAATGGGCTGTTGATGGAGGAGCGAAAGTCCCCTGGATGCCCACAGGCTCTTTCTAACAGCGTTGTGTATCACATAGCAGCTTTCTGTGACAGTGAAGAATGCTGAATGAGTGATTGAAGGAGAGCAGGAAGGCTAAAAAGGAAAGAAAGGAATAAATCAAGGAAGGGAAGTAGAAAACTCAAGAGAGATTAGAGGAGAGGAAAGAATGAAGAATAAAAGAAAAAGGAAGCAGAAAAATGGCTTGTACTTCAGTCAGAAGTGTATAATCAGTTGTGCAATCAACGTGTTTTTCCTGAAGTTATTTTGATCAGACATTTTAGCTAAAAACATAAATAAGATGTTGACATCCTACAGAATATGGAAAGGATTCTGAAAAAAATATGAATTTGCACACTTAACTTAAATTTACTTATTTTAATCTTGTGCTATTTGCATTATCTGGTAAAATTAAAAGTATCACCAACAAACAGGAAGAAACAGCAACCGTTAAAGGCTTATCATTGGAGCGCAAAGACTCTCTTTGCTCAGAGTCCTGCATTTTTTACATGGTTTGAAAGTAGATTTCTGCAGAATTTGGCACAAGAGCTCACATGCTGTGGAAAGGCGGGCATATAGTAACTAGAGAGCAGGATGTCGTGCTTTAATTTGATATACTTGCCTAGGAAAAAAGAATTCATGTCATTATGTCATACTGATTCAGCTTAAAGTTTGAGACTGTTTCCAGCAACTGCACTGCTGGTGAACGCAGGAATAACTGGTTCTTTGACTACATTTCAGTTTAGTTATGCCTTGACACGGAAATGTTGTCATTTTAATTCAGATTGAACAATAGTTACATTTAACATTGACATTTCTTGTACTGTTTAACTAACTGTAGCCCAGTTTTAACTGACACATGTAGGTGTTTGACCTTCAGTGTATCAAATCAGTGAGGCACAGAGTTGCACAACTGATTGATTTAGTTTTTTGCATGACTGAGTTCGTACTGTTCTCTACTGATAAACACATAATTACCAGCTGCCAGCTAAAATGCTTTTTAGCTGATGTGCTGTTCCTCAGGAATGAGACAATGGAACCGTCTGTTCACTGATAGCAGACAGATGTCACAGAGCAGCGACAATATCACAAGGTACAGATATCTCACCTGTAATCACAAGCAGGTTTATTATCTTGAAGATGACTGGGAGTCCTCACCCTCCCTGAAGCTAATAGCTTAAATGCCTTCAGGTTGATAGTAAATAAGTCGTGAGGTGTGCAGAATAATTCACCTGCAGACTCTGTAATTGTCTGCCATGTTGAATGCGACGATTACAGCTCTCATTTTTACATTTATATTTGCATGTTACATAAGTGTATGCTAAATTTCACTGCAAGTTATTGGACTCACAGCTGAGAATTACCCATAATCCTCATAAAACGTGGCCCCAGGGCTTTTAGTCGTCGACGTACGTGGTGTCTGGAGGGCAGTTGTGCACACACAGAAGAGATAAAACCTGGAGGTTAATGTTGCATTTGCTGTCTGGTAACAATGATGGGGGATTAAGTAAGTCTGATTGCTGGAATAAAACTAGCATGGATCTTATCATGTTATGTAACTACACTTCGCATCTCTCACTATCTGTCAGGCAAGATGTCAACAATTTTTTGTTTGTTTACTTTAAGTGGAAATCATCGTGAAATCCTCATTGTGTTTTTCTTTTTATTGCACTGCATCTGGGCAGTCAGCACTCAGTGTGAAAGCCACAAGAATGCACCAGCAGACAACATTAAGTGTTGCAGTTACGTAAAAAGCTTTTAAGCCGAAATGAAAACTGTGTTAAAAGCTACTAAACACTGTGTGAACTGATTCTGCGTTTTACTAGCTTTGATTCTTAAGTTGCTAATGTAGTTTGTGTGTGTGTGATGTACTGCTGTGTATTTTATTTTGGTATCAAGTGACCTGTTTGTCTAGTTTTACGAGAGATGTTCTTTCTGTGTGTATTTATATGCGGCCTTGTTCAAATAAAACAAATCGACCATCAGTGATTGTTTTATTATACTGCAAAAGAGCTTTTTTATTCGAATCCAAATTTTGGTCTTTTATCGTGACTGTGAAAGTCCGTATTTGTCTTGGAATGTAAAAAAATCAAAATGCACTTAAACAAGTTCATCCTGTTTCTAATATAAATCAGCTTGTTGAATAGTTTTATTGAATTTGGTCAAAAAAGGACACTTAAACTTAATAGATGATCTCATCAACAGTCAAATTCTTGCTTTGAGAGAATAATTTTTTTGCATAAAGTAGGCCAAATTACTTTACAGCCTAGTGTGGTTCTGCACTGTTAAGGCCGACAGACTCATCCTCTAAACACTGAGTCATAAAGCACATATGGACACCATACAGACATGAGAGGAGACAACATCTGGCCCAACAAACAAACAAACAGGGAAGCCCTAAAGTCTGTTTGTCTCTGCCGTTTTTCAGTGTCACAGAGGAAAAGCAAGAGGAATTCAACTCATTTATAAACACAGCAGAGTGGGAACTTTCCACCAGTTGGGGAGGATATGACTTCAATGATTCTGAGTGGCCCTGGCTTTGTGTCAGAGGACGTCATGTGTTTAGTAAATTTTGCCTGCTTAGTTTAAAAAAGGTTGTAATTTCAGCCAAGTGCTGTGGTTTGTTCGAGGATGGTTTCCAAATTGGCCTGATAATTGCCAAATAGCACTGAAAAATTGAGTCAGCTTGAGATAAACAGCAAACAGTGCATACGAAAAGCCTTTGAAAATTGGTAACTTTGACATTTTTAGCTGGGATTTGATATATTTGCAGCCCAATATGTTGATAAATGCAGTAACATGCAAAATCTAAAAAGGCCGTGCTTTCAGACAAACTACTGTCTATTCTGTATTTGTCAGACTTGGTCATTGGACAAGCATTTGAGTGATAGCTGAGGCCTACACATGATGTCAAATGCTGTTATCATGAAGTTATCCAGGACTGGGAAGAAGGAGTTTGATGTCTTCTTGGTCAGTGTGGAATGCAAATACTCATGCAGTCGGAAGGTCGACACCAGTGCAAACAATCAAACCCAAGCTTTTCTCAGAATGATAATATGGGACGGACACAAAAAAACCCACAACATTGGACAGCTGTTTGGTACTGATATCATCTAGTTATTTAGGTCATGATTTCAAAAAATGAAGCAGGGAGTAGCTGCAGTACTGGCATACACACACCGGTTGTAATTTTCAGCATTCATGTGCGCAATTACGTCCACATTTAATCAATGTCAAACTATTCACCGGTCAGTGTGAATGCATTGGCTTGTGAGTTAATTCGACATGTTACACTGACAAAGGCATTTCTGAACTTTGGCTGGTTCCCTGAAGAATTAACCAAGCATGTGAAAGTTTGCTTGGACAGCAAAAGAATTACACCTTCGTCGACTGTATAACAATGAAAACAAATGGGCAGCTGCAGAGAAGCAAAGAAATGTCAAAGCTGTTGTGCTGTAACCGTGTGGTGTTTTCCATCTGCAGGTGTGTGAACTCGTTCGCTTCCTCATCGAGAACTGCTGCAGCGTCCTGGGAGAAGACGTCACCTCGCTGTTCAGGAGCTTCAGCCAGAAGAGCAGCAGCAGTGACCATGGATCAGGTAAGAAGTGAGGGGCAGCAGAGGGACGTTTGCACAAACAGTAGCAGAATTACACCTTTGTCAAACTTTAAATAACATTAAGATTGGACATAGTTCTTAATTAGGGGTCATTATCAAGGTCAAAGTCTTCATCAAAGTGTGTGTGTGGCTGAACAACAGCTCTTTAACTTCTTATTTTCTAAAAAAAGTGCTTGTTCTCTGACAATGCTTCAGTGTGTTACGCCTTAAAATATGTTAACAAGGTGACTGGCTCACAGTGTGTGCACATGCATGTGTGTGTGGGTGTGTGTGTGTAATTGAATGCCCTAAGCTTGTTGATTGGGGTCAGCAGTTCGACCTTCAGTAATTTCAGTGAGTGCCAGGGTCACAGGTGCTGATTAAGGCGGCATTGAATCTCTTCATTCATAAATACCACTAACTTTCTTCCTGATGCTATAAATAACCACTGGAGGTCGAGGAGCAGCGCAGCAGGACGGCACTTTGTCTGCTGTTCTCCTCGGCTCCTGCAGTGAACCGTGGCTTTATGCTTTTAGTTCAAGGGTCAGGACTCTTAGTTCCTCTCAGACTGCTCTCACTGTTTTAAAAGTTGCAGAAGAAGTTTGTACCTTAAGAATTTGTAGTTATGAAGTTTGTGCTGCCTTAACTTTTGTTTTTGTAGAAATAACCTAAATTGTAGGATACTAGCATGAAGGAGGGTGTCTGTAAAGGCTGTTTGAGCACCACTTTGCAATTTTAGGAAATGTAATGGTAAAGTAAGAGTGGCAATTAAACTCTTGTGTACCTTGTTTTCTTAATTATTGTTTTTCTGTGTATTTTTGGATTCAGTTCTCTTGACTCTTACTTTATAATTCCAGTAAACCACTTGTTTGTTTCAAGTCTCTGAATCTCTGAATAATTTTGTCTCTCCTCTTTCTCTTATTGCCTCATCATCCTTCTATTTTTAATCCATCTTTCCCTTTCACTCTTTCTCTATCCAGATGCGTCGTCCTTCCAGATGAATGACTCCTCCTATGACAGCCTCGAGAATGAACTGAACGACGACCCTGAGTCTCCTTACCAGGAACAGCTGCCTCTTCGTGACAAGGACAAGCCAGACAGTCGCAGCCGTGATTCTGTCATCACCCTCAGCGACTGTGACCCTGATCCCGACACTGAGAACGACCTCCTGCTGCAGCTCCCCCCGCTGGCCAGACCCAGGAGGTTCAGCCCTGCGGTTCGACAGCCCCGCACCCGACAGGCCAACGGTCCGTCGCAGGTTCCCAGGAGGCTGAGGAGGAGTTCAGAACCAGCCTTGGCCCTGGCAAGTATAACACCCTTGGGCACAGTGAGTGTTCAGGCTGTTGATCACCGCCCACCTGCAAGGAAGGCGAGCTATGACGCCGCCATGGAAGGTGAGGGCGAGGAGGACGAGGTGTTTCTGGGTCAGGGGCTGAGCAAGCTGCAGCTGAAGGAGGAGGAAGAGGATGGATGTGAGAAGGTTGGAGCAAAAGTCCAGAATGGTGGGCGAAGGAAGATGAAGCACGCTCCTCCGCCTCCATTGCGACTTGATGCCAGCTGCTCCAGTCTGTCGTCACCGGCGACCTCACCTACAGGCTCCTCCCTCAGCTCCTTAGACTCCGCCTTCTCGCAGTACTCTACTGACTATGCCACCAATGGGGTGATTCCATCGGCTGAGCCTGATCCACTCTCCCCTCTCCTTCCCGGACGGCCTCAGCTTTCACCCAGGAGCTCCCCTCCCCAGCGAGAAGCTCCACCTCATTGGCCACAGCCCAACCAGCCCCCTCGGACCAGCCAAACCCCCTCCCACCCTCATGGTCTCCACCCCAACACGTGGCTCAATAAGGACCGCCGTCTGTCACTAAGGCAGCCTGATAATGGCCACGCAGAGGAGGACTTGCCTGTTGTAAACGGGAAGACCCACCAAACCAGTACTGGCTGCCCCACCAGTACCCAGGAGGCCGTGGTGATGAACCGGAACTGCCAACGGAGATCCAGCAGCCCTCCGTCCTATCAGCAGGCTCTGCTACAGCTGCAGCGCAGCCGCTCTCCTTTCTACCGGGGGACCGAGAAACCTCTGACAGTCAGGGAGCTGAGGCAGCTCCACGACCAGACCTGCACCTACAGACCCCCGATCCCAACCTCCCCCAACAACTCCAAACCAAACACAGGAAGTGAGGTCACACAGAGGCTGGCTAGAAATGAGTGCATGCAGCCCCCACAGGGTGTTTTTTATGGACAAAGCGCCACAACTTTGGTCCTCCACAGGCAAAAGTCCCACTCTTTAACTCCAGCCATGGAGGGACACAAAGGGTCGAGGACACTCGCTCTTCCCCGCAGAGCATCCGAGCCTGCAAAGGTCACTGCGAACTCAGGCCTGGCCTCCAGCCTCACCCTGGACAGATCTCGTACTTTGAAAGGTCAGCACCAAGACTGTGGCCTCAGAGTGTCACAGGTGGAGCCAAACCACACCGAGCCACGTTTCTGTCTGTCTCCCTCTGCCACCCGGGCTGTGAGGGACTACTTTTCCTCCCAGGGTGAGGAGGATGCAGACGCCTGCTTTAGGAGAAGTCAGGAGGTGGCGTTGGCTATTGTGCAGGGTAAGAGGGAGTGGCAGAGCAGGCGGTGCAGTGACCCGCGGGTGGACGAGTTTGACCAGCTTTTTTTTGCAGAGGAGTCATACGTGTAAACAAGAACTCTGAGGAGACGAACTGTGTATGATAGACTGGTTTTATCTGATTATCTAGTTCACATGTGTACAGCTGCCTTTGCTGTCGTGATAATAACCTCCATATGCCCCTTTGTACTTCTGTCAGCAGTTAGTCCGCCCAATTTTGAAAGATGTTGCAATTTACTGTAATGGTACATTCAAGGTTTATGATTGTAAAAGGTACCGAGACATTTTTTGTTTCCACCTCCTTGTGTTACAGTTGTTGATGTAGCGATGCCCGATTCACCTAATTAGTCAAAGGAGCCAGAGAAGATGGAGTGTGATTGGACATCTGGATCTGTAAAAATTGGTTAAAGATGTCGTCAAAATGGGTCAGCGTTACAGCTGTTGTGCCACAGTATGAATTCCTGTCAAAAATTTTCCTATGACAGTGTGTTCTTGTTTTGACAGGAAAAAAAAGGAAAGATATTTCTTAAGGAATGAAAAAGAAAATGGAAAATAAAAGTGTTTTATTTATTTTGAAAGCCAGCAGAAAATCCATAATGACTAATTGGGAATTTAGGCCATGACACATTTTTATAGTTGCTCTATTGACGCAGCATAAAAAAAAAACTCGATTAAAAAGTAGTCTGCATGAAAACGAAGACTTAACTGTGTATAATCACATTCATTGCAGTTTTCTTGTGCAGACAGAAACACATCACATTGCCATTTTCCAGGAGATTGATATGTTGGCACAATAAATGTTAACGCTGCTGTCTGCAGTGATAATGACAACAATATGGTCGTAATGACAGCAATGTTTCATGCAAATGCTATGAACGCGCTTTATCCACAACACCTGTGATGTTCGCAAGAGTGCCAGAGGAGCCAAGTTTCAGGGCAGATGCCTCCGCTGTAAATACTTAATCCTTAGAAAAGCAAAACATCTTAAGATTATTCTCATGGCAAGTGTACCTTTTTATGACCAATACCATCTGTAAAAAGTAACTCTTTTCCCCAGAGGGTGAAAGCGTTTGTCTGTGTGAATCAACAGGGCTGGTATTAATTCATATGAGCTCAGTTTCCAGACACACAGCACACACACACACACTGTTGTCTGTGTTGTCTCTGTAGCCCTGGTTTGTGTTGCTGTGACCCGGGGGGGAGGGAGAGGAAAAAAGTGTTGATGTGTGTTTGTGTGAAAGTATGTCAGAATGTGATGTGATTATTTACAGAGTGTCGTCCTGAGCAGAAATGCGAGAAAACTTGTGCCATTAAGGGGGAATTTCTCCTTTATTCTTGCTTTTATAGCACTTCGTTATTATTTTATCCCAAAAAAACTTTCAGTCTTTCAAGAATGACAAGGACACAGTCTGTTGTGTGTATGTGTGTGTGTTGAAAAATAGTTTCTCTGTTGTATGTTTTGTCTACAATAATTTGATCTTTTTGTTCCTTTGCTGCAGCCAACGCAGCTCTAATTTTTTCGGTAACTAAACATGACCTTATTTCACTGTGCGTTCATTTGAAAAGTGAAAGAAAAGTTCTAGATAATATATTCTTGGCATAATGTGAGAACCGTTTTCATTAATATGAACTTAAAATAGCTTTAGCACAGGATCACACACACTAGAATAAGGACATGATAAGTGTTACCATTTTAAATGGACTCAAAAAGTACTTTATCCTGTATTATTATATTAATATTATAATTGTTATCTCCATTACAGTGAAATGTGTCCAACGTGTATAGTTCTGCATATTTATGATACAGAAATATATAATTATATATGAATACTGTATATTATCTTGTTAACTTTGGTTTGTTGTGTTGTGTGAGTAAATCAAAAGTGTATTTTTGTACATGCCAATTCTGCTGCTGCTGTCTCTATAGAAAGTATATTTGCTACAAAAACGCACCATTTGTATATTGTGTACAACTGATGTCCAATGCTCACAAGAACAAATATCATTGATTTAATAAATGTGGCTCTTGTGAAACTACTTTGCATTTCAAACTTAATTTGGTTTTTTTTGTGTGGCTTCTTGAAAAATCAAAAGAAATAATTAGAAGGTTCATCATCCCCCCAAGAGAGGACAAGAATCCAAAGCTCTTGATTTACTATGGTAATTGGCTCTGGGTGGGGACCAAGAGAATGAGATTGTGAATACAAGCAACAAAAATGAGTTTCCTGCTGCTTGTATTCCATGTCGAAGGCTGAGCTTGACCATCTGGTGGCTGGGCTCAGCTTTAGAGATGGCATGAGGAGTCCAGATATCCGGAGTGGAGTCCTCTGCTCCTTCAGTAGGAAAGGAGCCAGTTGAGGTTGTCAGGGCATCTGATTATGATGCCACCTCCCAGGTTTTCTGGGCAAATGGTAGGAGGCACCAGGATAGACCCAGAACTTGTTGGAGGGATTGTGTATCTCATCTGGCCCTGAAATTCCACAGAATCCCCAAGAAGGGGCTGGAAAGAGTTGCTTTGTAAGGGGACATCTGAAATATCCTGCTTATCTTGCTGCCACCATGACCCCACCCTGGATGAATGGATCAAAGTTCACCACAACAAGAAACCCCTAATACACTGCCACAGTGTTTTTATCAAGTTAATATAAAAATATCAAATAAACTTGCTTTTAAAATGTATAAATATTATCAAGTTATATTAAGATTTTGTAGCTACTCTGCCTTGGTAATTCATGGCTTCAGGACCTCAGTTCTTAAAGCTGAAGTAGTAAGAGGATTACACAACTCTTGTGTAGTTCATGAGGGTTCATGAAATTATTTATGGAGGACTTCTTGAAGAAACCTTCTGCAATTCCCCCCTCTAACTGCAGTCTGAAGCAACCCAGAGAGGTTTGTTTAAAACCTTTGAGTTATGAGTGCGAACCTGATACACATATTCATGGTAGGGAAACTTTGAGACCAAAAATTTACTAACAAGAATCAACTGTGGCTTTGTAATTGTTTCTTTAAGCTTAATTTATAATCTCTAGCTGAAATCCATCAGTACACAGTTCAACAAGAAACAGAACATCAGCAGACGTGGTTGACTCATATATTGTGAAACACATTCTGGGATGTCAGAGGCAGCAGAGATGCAGACAATCATCTTAAAGCCCCCTGATTTGTGAAACCCTGCATCTTATCCTCATATTTTCCACTTGTATATAACATTAAGATACTGTTTATTGAAGAGTCTCAACTGGCCTGATGCTCCTTGAGGCAGCTCAGAGTTTAAATGTAATTTAAACTAAACACATCTTTTTTTGTGTGTAAGCAATAGTGTAATTTTCCTGTAACTTGTCTTAATCAAAACTATAATGCACCTGCTTTGTTCCTGTGGTGGACAAACAGAGCACTGCACAGTAATGCTGCTGCATGCAGCAGATGCAAGCAATAACTTTTGAGAGAATGTATTTCAGATTACATACATTGGAATACTTAGTAAAGTTTTAGCTTGCACCCACTGCATGCTAATTACTACAGAGCATTCAGTTCATGCCCAGCAGGAACAGTATCAGAAGTTATTGATCCCATCTTGTATTCGTGTTTTCATCATTTAATAGCTGGTGAGCATTCTGCATAAAGCAGCAATATTCAGTCCCTCCAGGATTTCGCGGGCGTTTTTCAAGATTGTTGCGGCCTAAAATGCCTGAATTCACGGCAGCTTTTCGAAAAAAATGCGATGTAAGTTGATGTTTTAAGCGTATTTGTTGTGATGAAATTGCGGGAGACAGTCAAAAT